>JAGVSQ010001744.1:16646-27584 GCA_022683975.1 Rhyacophila evoluta | reverse complement strand
TTTCCAACCTACAGCTACAATTATGATTTCGTCAAGAGCTAAAAATATTAAGAAAGACTGTACCGTCCGATTTTTACAAGAGACTTTTTGTGACCTTTTCGACTTTGCATTATAATATAATACTTACATAGTGCAACACCGATTTTAGCTATTTATAAAATTCACTTCAGCTTATTTTATTTGAGATGTCTCTCGAAATTCTTTTGTATTTATTCAAATTCTATTAATAGTAACTCTTTAATATTCGTTAATTACATTTAAATAAAAGCTTGAACTAAAACAATTGTTGTTCGCGTGTATTTCTGTTATCACGAACAACAATATATCGTTGTTTAGCATCCAAAGAGTTTAACGTGTCAATAAACTCTTTCATTTATATGACTGATACAAAAACTAAGCCGAAAAATATTTTTAACGATATATTTGTAGAGTTGCATACGAAAGACATTCTTTTGATAGATCTAAATGCAAAATAGCAGCGATATATATTTTCAGTTCGAACCTCAGAGCCGAATTAAGTTGTAAAATTTTGACAATATATTTAAATAACTGTATTGTCAAATTAATGCAGGACAGGAAAGTAATTTTCAGCTATAAGTAAAGTTTTTAACTTTGCAATTTAAGCCATTGGTTTGTGTTTATGTACTTTTTGGCGAAATTGGTATCGTATTTAGGATAATCAGGAATATCGAATAATTAGATATTATTTAATTCCGATTATATCTGTACGCATTTCGGCCGTATACTGTGAATTTAATAACGTGAAAATCTACAAGAATGTGCAGAGACATTCAAGAAAATATTTTATATCGCTTCCACCTTTGATTCCTGGTTTCCTTTCGTTTATTGCATCATATTATATTAAAACGGCTGATTATCATTTTTGAAATTCATTCATTCCGGCCATTGATCGACGCTCGTTTAATTTTTTTGGGCTTTTTTTGTCGGACCGCAATTTTTCAATAATGAATAATCGACGCACTTTCTGAAGGGACGATGCGGTAGATACTTCAATCTACTGTCAGAAGATGCCTGTTAACTCTTATTATACAAGGAGTGATTGACTTGGCCAGTGTTATTCAAAAATACATAATTTAGAAAGCTCTTCTTGCTGATTATCTTTACGAAATCTTAAATTTCGACAGTGACTTAGAATGAAAAAATCTTGTATTAATTGTTATAATATTATGATGAACTATTACATCTAGATGATTAAATGGAAAAAAGATTCTGGTAATATTGCCATACTCCCTCGTTGATATTGGAAGTGAGAGGTGACATTTCAAATTACTTGACAAATATAATACAAAAATTTTCATGGTGTTCGATGTGAATAGGGGTGAGTAGTATGATGATGGGTTCTGTGCGTATTTAAAACTGTTGAAGAACTCTTCAAAACCTCTATGAGACCCAAGATTTAAGATAGGGATTCTGTTCTTAAAAACCATACCTGCTGAATAAAAGCAAATAAACTATTATTATTGAAATAGCTCAAAGCTACACCATCTCTTTAATTTAATTCATTTGATTAATTTGTATCCTAATTCTGGTGCATGGTTGGCTAAAAATTGTGTAACAAAATATCTTTTTAAAATACCGTGAGATAAACAACGGAGATACATAATATATGAAGCAGTTACGTAAATTTTCGATATGGGAACATACCAAATTTCCATTATGATTTCATAAAGATCACATCTTACAATCTTTAAGATAGATTTATAGTTTTTTCCCGCTACTTTTTCGTAGAACCCTTCAAAATTTCGCAGGTCTATGGTTCCACGAAGTCCCAGTTGGAAGGATCAATGTCAAAATACGAGTGTTATTACTGAATACGTGTACAGCAATACAATAGTATATCGTTGTTTATGTACACAAAAGTATGTGTCTGTTTATATTAATGTCATTGGTGTCTCATAATAATGTACGGATAAAAAAGTGTTATATGTTGACGTGTCAGAAATTGGAGAAAAAGGACATGAAAATAAAAGTGATCTTTTCCGCTAACTTATTTTCACGAAAAACAGTTGTTTGAGCAATCGCTTGACGAGTTGGATATCGACGTTTTGCATCATAATACACGGTAGACGAATGAAGGTTGATTTTTTCAAGTTTTCTCATTTGAACAATGATGCACAATGTTTTATATAAAAAAATTCTAATATCACTCGTAAAGTAAGTGGCTGTAGAATGTTATGTTTATCATTATCTTGGGCTCAAGGAGTTGATTGAATATTTGATAGCTAACTATTTTAACAATCTATTGATGTATCTCCAAAATGAAAGACCCATGGTATCAAATAGAAATTCAAAATGACTACCACACAGAGATGCCGTTGAATACAAGTTTAGTGACACTGGAGTAGTCTTTAATTGAAGTGCTTTGTTATAGACAGTGTTACATGTTCTTGTGAATATTTGACAGCATGTTTTGAAACTATATTAGTACGCTCACATTCCGTACATGCCCCTAATTCATGAAATAACAACGTTTAGGAATGGGTTACAATTCGATTCTATGATATCACACGTTTAGCTCTAGTCTAAATGCACACCAGCGAGTACGTAATGATTGCTATTAAGGGCTCGAATATAACAGCCTGAGATGGGTGCCAATCGGGTATACATTCGATATTCATGTGGAAATAAAACAAAAAGGGTGGTGGGCGGCGCAGTCGGGGCGCGGGGGTATCTTCAACAACCGCCGAGCAGCTGAGTGGCCCTTGTTTAGTCAAATCGCTGACTCATCTGCTCTTCCTTCGACACTCGCCTCTCCACTTTACCGACCGGCACTCAATCTGCTTGGCTCTATTTTACTCTGACGACAATCTTTTACTACTTGTCCGACGACGGAAATAGTCTCAGGCGGGCATAAATAAAATTCTCCGGAAAGATCGCGGACCGGATATGGCGATTGGGCGGTATTTTGTAGTAAAAAAAATATTCCAAATCCACTTTAAAAGTACTCTACTTTCAATAAATAGAACACTCAATTGCTGCAACTCGTTGATAATAAAAACAAACTCTTACTCTTATATTAAAATAAACTCTTATATTACATTTCTATTGTATAATAAAAGATATTATCCATCAGTAAATTTAATAAACAAGCCGCCATATTTGCTAGAAAATATATTGGACATACCGCTCATGTCAAAAAAATACTTCGTATACCACAAAGCGGAAAATTAATAAATAAAAGAAATGAAAAAAAAACTTTATAGTCAATATCATCTAATGAAATTCTGTATTTTTTGAATCGTTAAAAAATAAAAATTAATAAATTCAATAGTAACGCTTAAGAACATATGTAATTTTACGTCGTGATAGTGATTAAAAAGATTTTTTTCATCTTCTGTAAAATTTTTGTAGCGTGATTTTCAGAATGTTGATAAATTAGCAAATTACTTATTGCCACAATAACTTAATTCTTTTATGCAATACTATTTCTTTTATTCATTATGGCTATTTACTTTCGAACGAATTGATTTGGAACATTAAAATAAAATCTTTTTATCTACTTTTTCGAATTATATGATAAACGATAATTAAGTCGTAATATAATGTGTTGTACCAGTTCTTCATTATCTAACCTCTTTACATTTACAATAAATCTAATGTAATATAAAAATGTGTTTATTTGTCAATAGTATCACATACAACTGACGACATGGTGTTCCAGTGGGATCCAGAGGTTCCATTAGTCGTCGATGAGAATATAGAACTTCCACAACTACAGCTCGTAGAAAATAGAACTGCAGATTGTACCCAAGTATATTCTACAGGTCGGCTATTTCTGCAATCCTGCATGCAACTTATATAAAGCATTTAAAAATTTAAAACCAATTTCCATCAAGCACCATCAGTCAAAAATATTAATTAATTATATAAAGCAGTTTATTTCATTTTTTATGACATAGTCATTTCCCGTAATTAACATTGATTACATTGATGTAGTAGAGTATACAACAAAATTAATATTCAACTAACAGATAATATAATTTCATAGTATCTGTAAAATTAACCATTAGGTGAAGTTGATCTAACAACTTTTAAAGTTCAGATTTCCAAATTTTAATCATGTAAATATTTTAAATATGTATTCATAATAACACGTATATACATGCAAATTTATATGAATTGATCTCCCCGGTAGCGTAGATGATAGCGTGCACGTCTCGCATCCGCAAAATGTGGGCTCGATTCCCGCATGTGCTGGATTTTTTTTTAATCTGAAAATGTTGGGCTGGACAATTGTCTGACAAATAATTCTCGTCAAAAACTATCTGTCAAGCGATCTTCACATTGTGAAGATCGATATAGTCCACCAAAATGGACATGTTATAGAAAAATGTATGCACAGCTGATATTCTTCGTTTATTATTAATACGTTTAAAACAAACAGTTGTAACTATAAAGAATGAAAGAATGTAGTAAAATTTTTATTTTGTTTCAAAATTGAAGAAAGGACTCTCCATTTACATCACTAAAATTCACGATGTAGTGTACTCTTGATTACTCGAGTGCGGGTTATCCGTGGCCAATGTGGAAATTATATTTATTGTATTATAAGTGTTTGTCATGATTCAAAAATACGTGTATTCATCTTTAAACATTACTTCACGTGAGATACCATAAAGCGAATGCGGAAGCTAAAAAAAAGAGAGAACACAATTTCTAGAAGGAAGTAAAAAAAATATTATAGTGTTAAAAGTGTTGAGGTAAAAAAACAAGAAATCATAAATTTTACAGGGTAAATAATGTAGTGAGATCTAAAAAAGGAGGAAACCTAAATCTTGGAAGCAAGTAAAATTTTTGAGGTGGCGTGGAGCAAATTGGATCGGCCCATTTGGGATAAATTATCCATATTTCATATATTTACCATAGTTCGGATTATCCGTGTTTTTTAAATGTCCGAGCCCCTCTTCTCCAGCATTATCACGGCTAATAACTGAGAGTACACTGTAATAAGATTGTGGTCTTTGTCTAAGTAAGAAAATTTTTTAATCTCATCATTTTATCGATTTTATAGGAAACTTCACCTGCTTGGAAGTGATATTCGTATTGAAGCGACGTCTTGGATACCATCTCTTCAACACATATATACCGACGTGTCTTATCGTAATTATGTCAGTAAGTAAACAATCCATCTAAATAGCTAATACACACACATGTATATATAATACACATATGTGTATAAGCTTCATTATTAAATGAATATCCGTAATCAGAACCAAAAAAGCCTTTTTCATCAGATCACAAATATAATTTCGAGCATTCATACTTTCAACTGACGATATACATAATTAGACCTGGCCTGAATTTTTCTAACGACCGCACAAAAGTAAGAATATTTGCAAACTTTTTTCCAATTATCTTTCAATTCATCTGATCTGTTTTTACAACGAAATTTGCAGTAAATATTTATTTTCAGTTGATTATAAGTGATTGATTTCAGTTTTGAATGCAGATGTATATATAATAGAAAGTGTTCATTCAGTGTAAATCTGAAAAAAACGCTACTACACCTATTGTAAGTATGAAGAAAAAAATGTATTGGACCAACAACAAAATATGTAGCAATAAAAACACAATGGTTTCGCTTATTAACAAAGATGTCTAAAGTTGTAATTGTATATCATAAATATAGTCTTCGAAGTTATTACTTCAGGATTTCATGAGCCGCGGTTGGTCAGTCTTGTATTAACTGAATCAAATAATTTGTTTTCAATGTTGGTATATTTACTTTAACTGACATTTTCATAGTGGGTGTCTTTCTGGATCAAGCCGGAAGCTGCCCCTGCCCGTGTGACGTTGGGTGTAACGTCACTACTGACCCTCTCTACACAGCATGCCAAATCGCAAGCTTCACTCCCACCAGTATCTTACCTAAAAGCCGTGGACGCCTTCATGTCTGTCTGTACTGTGTAAGACTTTTTCAATTACTAACCTGCCGTTACTTTAAGATCATAACATGTATGATAACCGAAATAGCTGTTGATAAAAAATAGGTAGTACCATTACGCAATGTAACCAACGTGACAATAGACAATAGCTTTCTTAATACGGGTATTGTGTCTAGCATAGAAAATCGATTCTGATGTCTTTATTATTATATAAAGCTCAATGAAGCAAACTCACCTTAGTTTTTCCAAAGAATACATGTACTAGATTCGCTATAATGAAATAGCTTAATGGATTTTGTAGACCGAAAGTAAATACGTTGCCGTCTCTAATCAATTTTTCAATGGACTCGATGACTGAAATATCCGAAAGCTTTTCTTTCCATTTGGTTTTAATTATTGTTAACACGAATCTCGATATTAAAAATAATGTAATATTGTTAGTTGTGATTATTACCATTGGTTAAAAAACTTAACACGATTTATAAAAATCACGATCTATTCCCAGGACTGTTATTTTTAAATGTGAAGTTTTTTCAATCTCACATATTTACGTTTACATTAATAATTGTCTTGATTGATCACTAAACAATCAAACTAATATATTATAATATATTAACTGGTTAATCCAAATAATCAATTATCAAGAGTATTGAGTTTCGGGTAAGTTACTTTATATTTAAACATTAATTGATTGAAGAATACTGTATGTATATTGTAATTAGTTTCGTAGTGGAGCCAGTTGCCACTTTTTATATGGAACTTACTTTCCAAGCACAATTAACAAAGTGTTTAGTAACTAGTATAAGACTTTTTTTTTAGCATTTGAACTATTAACGTTATGAAATATTTTCTGTAATATGATGGTTAAAAATGGCGGGTAGAGCTTAAATTAAATATCGCCCTGGTACTTTTTATTGATAATAATATAGGTGTCCGCAATTTACTATTGACTGAATATACTATTTTAGATTCGTTTTTATGGCCTTGATGGAGTACTGCTTGGTGAATATTGTCCTCGGAGACTCTGACGCACCAAAACCGCCTCCGCCGGATGCGAGTCCCGGATTGCCAAAGGTTCTTATCAATTTATTAAGCACTCACTGTATAACCTGTAGTTCTTTAAAGATCTCATTAATTTGAATATTTTATTTGATATTTAATATTTGGAGAGATAGTTTTGCAAATCACAATTCAATAATCTGTAAGGAAAGTTATGTTTGGAATTTTTCTAATCACCCTTAGCAATAAAAATTAGGTAAAAATTGTGAAATCTTTGGTTTATATCTTGAGGTTATGTAATTAAAATATAGTATTAAAGTAACTACAATTGTTTTTAACATATTTATTTAGTGCAAACTCTTGGTCATAAAGACATATTAACGAGAGTTGTATGAGGCTATTGGTAGATTTCGAAAGTATATATTACTTTTAAATCAATATCGTAATAATTTATTGGTGAAATGTCATAACTATTAAAACATAATAGTATGAATATATGTAATAATCAAATAAAGTAATGTTATGAAGTGTATTCTTTCCAAGGACAATGCCCTATTCATCAACAGTCAACCCCAGCCGAAGCCGAAGCCCAAGAAGAAGGGGCCATCAGCGCAGACGAGGAGGATCAGGGCACTCAACATCGACAAGTTCTCGCGAGTCTTCTTTCCCTTCCTCTTTGCCGTCCTTAACGCCACCTACTGGATTATGTTCGCTAAATACATATAAACTAAATTTGAAAGTGTTTTTAAATTTATCGCAATGCAGTTAAAGCAGCATCCAATCTTCAAGAATGAAAAGGCAATTTCAAGTCATCAAGTGGATGTTTGCAAGATCCATTTCCTAAGCAGCCTAGTATCCATTCTTATTAATATATTTCACAGATAACTGACTTCTTGTTAACGAAGTTTTAAATTCTTAATGTGGAATTTAAGCCCGCAATCATCGATGCTAAAGCACCCAATCTTACATTTTGGCCCTAAATGCGACAAAAATATATTTTTGAGTCGACGCTTTCATTTAATTAAGAAATCAATTACACATGAATTATGTACTGTTGTACAGTTATGTACTGAACATATTGTCATCGTCTGCCATAACAGACCGGTGGCGTAGCTACATATTCAGCGCTATGGAGCAAGTAAAATTGGTGCACTCCACTGTTTCTGGCGAAATTTATTTTCTACGTCATAACACATTGGCATCTTTTAGATTTTTGATCGAGATCATATTGCGTAATGAAACTTCCTTCACAAAATCTAATTTCTTGTTTTTTTAAGTCCGCTTGTATATTTGTAGTTAGTTCATGTCGCAAAAGTGTGATTGTTCGTTTATTTTTTAGCAATACTTTAGAAATAGTATTAGTATTATTGTAAGTCTCTTATGTTTCTAATTTTGCGCCCCCAAGATTCGTGCACTTGCAGAAACTGCTTCAACTGCTCCACGGTAGCCACCCGACTGCAAGTCACTATCTACTGATATATTTTTAAGAAATCGTTATGGCTAGACCACAAATTCATTTGTACTAGTACAGATAAAACATGTCAAAATAATTCTACTGTAATAACAATGTTAATCAACGTGATTAAAGACGTATCAGCTCTTGTTATATAAAGTGAACGCAATGAATTTTCGAATTTTTGTAAGTCGATACAGCTGAGAGTTTTAATATGCGCGCTTACCGACTCAGCCACCAGAGGGATTGCAATCTATTATTTTTATGAATCATTTGCTTAGGGTTGTATGCTACTTTATATTAAGAACGAAAATACGAGGCAGACCATTTATGGTCTTCACCAATCAATAGAAAAATTATCTCTTGGTTATATATCAAATCAAAATATTTACTATTCTTTTAATTATGAAGAATTAAAGGATACATATTAGATTAAAGATAAAAAGTGTGTAGGCAATAGTAAATAAATTAATAGATAATGTATGTTTACAAATTACACGTATTTTACAATATTATGCCGTGTGACAATTGTCAGTATAAGTTTTAACAAATTCAATACGTACCTATTATGGTTGAATTACAATATTGTGCAGTGGAATGATGGTCTTATTTGGTATATATAATACATGTAATTTGTGTATTATCTACAATCCTACTCTATTCACTGCATTATGAAATGTATTGTGACTAATATGACTAATTCTAAAAAAGACAATATCATTTGTCAGATATTGCTTTTCTTGGTGGTAGAACTAAGCATCTTCGAGATAATTGAAATATTGTTATAATTCAGGTAATAGACATACATACCGCAAATGCTAAAGGTTCAATATTGTCAAATAATTAAATTTGGTCCACTGTATCGAGGATAATTACTATTATATATATTGAAATTAGTAGCTTTCCGTTACTTGAAACAAAAAAAAAATCTGCAAATAATTTTATGTTGCGTCCAGATAAATTTCATATTTTATTACATTTTAATTTATGGACAGTGTACTTCAGTTCACTTGAAAAATAAAGTCTTAAAACTAAAACTGGTTATAGTAAAATAATTGAAAATATTATGTACTCATGTAATAATTGTTATTTCACAACCTTTTACCAATTAAATCCTATAAAAATTTAAATAATTATCTAATTAGTTTGAATCTATTATATATTATTATATTGCACTGTTAAATGTAAAAAATCACATTGTTGCACTTTCCATTATAATATTGCATTACAGTATTACATAAGTCATTTAGATTTTAAAAATATAAGAATAATTATTACTTTTCTTGTGAATTTATGAAAAATTTCTTATAATAATAAATTTTAAAACCTTGGACATCTAACAAAAAACAAATCAAGCTGTAATTGTAAACAGTTTCTTCGATTCTTTAGACATAATAATAGATGCAAGTAATACAGTACTTCTGACAGATTAAACTGAAACATTAAAATATTTTGAAAGCAAATAGTTTCCGTTATTTTAATGTAATAAAATTCACATTTTTTTGATAATATAAATATATTAATATAGACACCTTTGTCGAGCTTATTTTATATTGTTAAAAATAATGTTAGATTAAAGTAAATATTGAACTGTATAGGAAAATGGAGTGTGTACAATGATGTTATGATGGTATGACGCACAAAGAATGCTCTTATTATTATTATATTGTTTACTGGACAATATTATGAATACCAATAAACAATGTGTGTCTATATTTTTATTTATTAGAAGTATAAATGGCTCTGGATTTTAATCACATTATTCTTGATATTATATAAAGTAAACTGAAAAATGCAACTCTTTTTTTATATTTTGGTGGCTTATAAAAGAAGTCAAAATAATATGGTTCCACAGATATTTTTTTTATAGGACAGCACGAAAAGAAAATGTATTTATCTTTAAACTACTCAAGAGTTTGTTTTGTTTACCAATTCTTTTTTCTCAGGAATTAAATATAAAGATAATGTTAGTAAAAAAGTACATATCCATTTACAAAATACATCTAGCAGATTATTTTTGTAGAAGGTATGTGATTTATTATTAATGACAAGCCAACCAAATAAGACATCATTACTATCACCTAAGATAAGAAAGGTAAACTAGAAATCAATCATAAGGGAATATATTCCCATGTTTATATGTCTTGATATGGAGAAGGTGTCTGATGTAACAAATATGTGTATGAATTTTAATTACTATAAAATATCTCATTATTTCACATATACATATAAATTATTGAGGCCATGGATGACAACGCATCAATGTAAAGTATGAGTGCACAATTATATTACCAATCGTATATTATCCTCAAAGCAGGATATGAAATTTGTCTTTCAAAATTTTTATTTTTCTCATGTTTATAAAGAGAGAGCAAATTTCGCCACGTATAAATTAAATAATACATTTCCAAAATTAAGGTTTATATTTACCAATAAGAAATAAAACAATTTGATCAAAGTAAAATCTAGATAAATTTAATTTTTAAACCTTAGCGATTACTCATCAGTTCTGCTACAACTACATTATACTATGTTTGTAATGGAGCTTACTATGAGAAATACATAATACTATCATTTACC
>JAGVSQ010001744.1:0-16636 GCA_022683975.1 Rhyacophila evoluta | reverse complement strand
TTACCATATCAACATTCATAAGAAATTATTATAAAGCAATAATTTGCAAATTTTATATTTAATCATTTATGAAATATGAAAATTTATTCTCTTTTAAAATTATCACTGTCTAAAGTTTCATTAAATAATTGCATTAACCTCCGACAAACTTTTCCATCAACATAGAATGCCCTTGCCAAAAATATGCTTATAAATGAGAATACTTTCAAAGCATATCTACTAACTGTGAGTAAAAAAATATTATACAGTAAATAATTAAATATATTTTATTAATAGCATTACCATTAAAAACAATACATTCATTTTAAAAGATATAAATAAATTATTTTTATCGTTATAACAATCCTTTTTAGTTATAAATAATGTTAGTTCTTCCATCAGTAATAAGTATTCTGCATAATATATTATAAGGTTAACACAATATGAGATTCTTCATTACTACATCCGAATTAAATAACAATAATTAGTAGAAATTGTAATTATGATAGATTACATCATCACCCATCTTAATCAAATAAAATTAATTTTTAAGATATAATTATACAAAAATAAAAAATATCAAATAAATGATTAAATACCGAGCAAAAATATTTTTAATTTCTTTTATTTACATACCATATTTTAGTTTATTAAGTTAAAATTTGGAGCTTTTTCAAAGGTATTATAAATTGACTCTTATTATTTTATGACCACCGTTTAATACAATATATTGATTGCAACAATAACCATCAAATTTACTGTAACAATCATACTGCAACCTAAGAATAAACTTCAATAATATTATGGTAAGTTGTATTCCCAACAATACTACAAATTATTTTCTTTCTCTAGAACATGGTTGTATCTTTATTTAAATATTGTTCAATTTTTCATGTGATTCTTTTTGGGATGCACAATAATCTTTCCAAGAAAAAAATACTAAAAAAAATACAGAGAACCTTTTATTTAAAAGCAAATTTGGCCTTGCTTTTTGTCTTCGTATGTATAAATAATATTATCATTTTTATAATATATCAAAATTATATAAGATGTTGGGATATTTAATTTTTTACTATCTGAATTTTGTTTTCAATTTTAAATAAGTGGCAGCACTGGATCACGCTCATTGGTGTGAAGTGTCAGTCAGTCAAATTTCTATGGTTTCGCCAAGATGGCGTCCTCGACGGAGACCTATTGTCTTTGCGGACAACCTTATAATGTTGGACAATTCATGATAGAATGTGATTGCTGCAGAGAATGGTTTCACGGCAGGTAAAAAGACATCTCACAGAGATTCACATGTCATTCAATGTAGAATTGGATGGTTGTATCCTCAGAACAGACGATTATGTAGAATGATGGCCCCTCCTCCGGTCTAATAGCTGCCAGTTTTGCACATTTTTTAAATGAAAACAAGTGCTAATCTTGCCTCAAAGTGGCCGTAATGAAGTAATAAACCTAGTATACTCCATAAAAAATGTTATTTCTTCGTTATCTTGCAAGTTCACAGTAGTTTTGACACTTTCTTGTTGATTGTTTACGTTCCCGTTGCTATGGACGTAGTCTGCGGGCAAGTGTCAGGCCGCTATTTCCACAACAATAAATGTACCAATAGAATTCCAAGTTTACGGATTGTTGATATTCCTATTTTAAATATTAACATCTTGTTTTTCAGTTGCGTCAATGTGAAGATTTATCAATCGGAAGACATCGATAAATATCATTGTCCAAAATGCGTACCAACTTATGGCCCCTCCATCTGTAAGTAACACATTTCACTCTCACCTAATAGACTATAGATATTGTGCATAAAGTGTGCGTTTTAGGTAAAACTTTAAAACGAAACATCGGTCACGGGTCACATTAAATTAACTGATATCTTGAAGGCCTGAAATCAACGGAAAGGAATTGAAAAAACAGCAATTTATGTCTTTAATGATTCGAATTGTATTTGTTTATAATGGCAAGCTGTAAATTATATTATGGATGTGGACTTAGTTATCCATGGCATATTGTTGCTATTGGTATATCGAATATCCACATTGCACGATTTGAAAATCAATACATGTTTCAATTAATTAAATAGCTTGTACGTTATTATATACAGTAATTCTATTTTCCGATAATACATCAATCATATGACCTTAAAAAATAGCTCAGATATCTTCATGCATTTACCGGCTAATGTGAACAATTCATTCTATTGAAGTTAGCAGTACAAATCACCTTCTGACGTTTCACAAAAATATGCCTGAAATTGGAAGCACAAAGCACGGCCATACACTAATACACTTACACGCGTTTCAAAAAATTCGCGAATAGATGAAATTTGTTTTTCATCTTCTGAATATTTGACGGTTGGCCTATTCCTAAACAATGATGTCACAATAAAAAGAAATGTTAAACTGTACTACCTCCTTATATACAGATCAGATTGCATTATAACAAAATATGGGACCACTCTATTTCTTTCGTTATACTGAATATAAGGACAAATTAATTCAAGCAGCATGAACGTTTGTCCGGGACAACAAAGAATATATGTTATACTGGAAATTACGTTATTGATTGTTAAAATTGTTGAGAATTAGATCTATGTATGTCAAATCAGTATACATGATAACTTATTTCTTAGAAGAAGAAATATATTTTGTATTAGGAGTATAACGTAATTATTCAGTTACAAAAAAAAATTTTGTACATTATGTTGAGTCAAAAATAATTATCTACTGAAATGTAAAAATATTACCTTGTGTAACTACATATGACTATGGTCATGTTGTTATCAACATTAAAAGTAATGACAAGATTGTTAATAATTTTTAGTCAAAGTCGCCACGAACGAACATCGCCAGGACCGATATGAGGTGAATGCGGACCGGCGAGCAGTGCAGACTGGTAGCTGGTCATTTGTGACCGCTCTCTCGGCTCGCGTCTTCCCTACAGATAAGCATGTAATATCCATGCATGCCGGACAATTCACCGAGTCATATCTCAAAGAAAAAGGTCTATTCAGAATTTTCTATTCACATTGTTATTTAAAAAAAAATTTCAAAGCATTTTGGCTGGAGACATGTATTCAATTCTTGAAGTTTCGTAATTAAACACAAGCATTTTTCATGTGGTTAAATCAACATCGAAAATGATATAAAAGAACACATCAATATTATAAATCTTGTAAATCGAACATTCTTCAAAACCGCATATAATGTGATTTTTAGAAAATAATGCATTTTTTAAAGCATGAAAAATACCTGAATTTTTTTTCTAAAATTATTCTCTAACGAATAAAACTTTAAACTTGTTGGATCATTTCCAAACTATTTTTTATTTAATATTATTATTTGGTACAGGTTTCAACCGGCCATTACTCTTTGAAAACTCTACTGGACTGGAGTTACGTGTGCCGCCTTCATCGTCATTCGATGTGCGCTCTGTTAGACGTCTAATCGGTGCCTCGCGGGAGATCGATGTCATTGATGTCACCCGCCAATCCAACTTTAAAATGGCACTAGGAGATTTCGTTGACTACTTCATCGGAAAAGACAGAACAAAAATTCTCAATGTTCTGAGTTTGGAGTTCAGCGACACTCCGTAAGTATGCTCTCTACATTTTATGAAATTTTCAACTAAAGCTACTAATTAAAACCATTTTACTATGGTGCATTTCATATTACATCTAATTGAGCAAAACCTGACATTTACTAAACTCGTTAAGATCATTCTTGTCAATCTGTGTATAAAAAGTGTATTGCTTGATAGCATTCTTTTTAAGATCGGCTAATCTCGATTAAATCATTTGTGCACAGGTAAACAATGCTTGTGTTAGGTATTTTATATTTATTTTATTTTATATAAAAGAAAATTCTTTTATTTTTCATCATAGTAGGGGTCGAAGAATAGTTAAGTCTGTGAAAAGTGTGTAGTGTTTCAGTTTGATACAGTAACATGTGACAGTCTGCGAATGATACTTTTGCAATTAATCAATGCATTGTGTCAAACGTTATTTTAACATGCTTTTTTGTTTTAAATCCATATCATATTGATTGGAATTGATATAATAACCAAAAAAGAAGAGAGTCGAAATGATCATCTTTGAATTAGAGTTTTCCATTTAAAGAGTGTTGGAAGATAAGAAGCATGTATTGTTTGGGTTTCAGTATGTCAGAGTTAGTGGAGCCCCCGCTCATGGCACGCCAATTGGACTGGGTACAGGTTGTGTGGCCTGACACTGTTGCCCCCCTCTCTCCCCTTGTCCAAAAGTACTGCATCATGTCGTCTGGTAGTTCATATACTGATTTTCACGTTGATTTTGGAGGCACTACAGTTTGGTACCACGTTTTACACGGGAGGAAGGTCAGTGGAATATTTTAAAAAAAGTGGAACATTTCTTCTTGATTTTATTAACTATATATGCATCAAAGTAATTTGTCCTGAATTCCTTTTGTAATTGAAGACTATATGGTTAAGTTGTGAATTTAAAATATTAATGGTTTAATATTACATGTTCCAAATTATCAAATCTGTTCTATAGCAGATTTTCTATAAAGATTTAAATATTAAAATACTGCACATATCAATACTAACTGGCAAGATGATACGATAAATTATATTGAATAGAAAAATAAAAATCTGTCTAATCAGACAGCAAATATGAATAATTCATAAGTACAGGTAGTTCTCGAGTTAAGCGACAACAACTTCCACAAATTCACAGTAGTATAATTCAGACTTAATATACATTATGCGACCTGAACAAGAAATTATAAAAATAGTACTACGCGTGAAGTAAAAATTAAACGAGCAATCACAATTTTGTTAGGTAATTTACACATAATACTATTACATACTTGAACTAAAAAAAATGAGAAAATACAGACACGTTACTCGAGTAGGGTGATATTCAGTAAATGTGTATGAATGAATTAATTGTGTAACTCGAAGACATAATTTATTTTTGTTATTGCTAGACAAATATGGGAAATATTTGATCTTAAATTTGTAAGAACATTTATATTAATGTAAGTTTGTTTCCCACCACTATTATTTAGTTCCATCATGTAAATCATTTGTGTTAATATGTAAATTTTCTTAAATGACAAAACTATGATTATAATTTTTTTCAGATTTTCTACTTAATTCCACCTACCGCTGCTAACCTAGCACTTTATCAACAATGGTCCACATCTACCAATCAAAATGAAGTGTTCTTTGGTGATTTGGTGAGGCCATATTTTAATTATTAAATTCTTATTAATATAGATTTAATCTTGGGTTCATAATTATACCTGTAATTCCTTGGTAGGTATTTTGAGTAATACATATGTACAATTATTGAAAAATGTGATGGTTTCAGGTGGAGTGCTGCTCTGCATGTATTCTCAAAAAAGGTCAAACGATGTTTATCCCGACAGGCTGGATTCATGCAGTCCTCACTGTTGAAGATTCTTTAGTCTTTGGTGGAAACTTTCTTCATACCCTCAATATTGAATTGCAGTTACAGTACGTATCATGCTAAATCCCCAAATGCTTTTATATTCCCACTCATACTCTATAATTTTTACCACATTCATCAATCTTTGCAGGTAAAAATCCGTTAGTATTTTTTATAGTTGAAGAAACACATGAGTTTTTTTTGATTTGAGATTTTCCTTTTCTCACATTATCTGTGACCTACCATAGAATTAAAAGACTATCTTCATTGAAAATGTTGATTTTAAAATAGTAGGATAACGATTGAATTAATTGTGAAAGATTGAAGTAAAAAGGAAGTATCGAGATTGAGGTAACATGTAATAAATGCGAGGAAACATTTTTATTTTGGAAATATAATATATCTTGTATTTATTTTTGCTGATAATGTTATATAGGGTGAATGAAATAGAAAAGCAAATAGATACCCCTACAATGTTCCGATTCCCATCGTTCGAGACAATCCACTGGTATGCGGGAGCCCATTTGTTGCAACAGCTGCGGAGGATTAATGAGGAGCATCAGGTGTGTTCCATTGGTTTTTCTTATATTATTTAATTAAAAGGACAATTATTATGGTGATACTTGTATATGTAAAATTATGACAGAGATTACAAGTATTAATCCAATTGAGTAATATAATAATGTCATATTCAAATTATTTTCTACCATATTAATATTAATGCAACTATTATGGTATCTCAATAAGCATTATTTTACATGATCATTTTTATAATGTTATACGGCAATAGATGTGGACCATGTTTTTTCTTTTATTTAATTACAACTCATCTAAAATCTCCTTTACTTTTCTCCATTTGCAGGACAAAGATTTCACTCTGGGGGAGCGCTGTAAGGATAGTGAGGGTGCAACGCGCACTGCTTTGAATGTCCCTCCGTATTTACTAAGGGGTGTCAGAATTTTAGCTGCCGCCCTTCGTGAGTGGAACGCGAACAAAGCTGTAAGTCTCTTGCCTCTTGTTGTTTTCATCAGTCAGCTTTCGAAACACATATTAAATATAGTTTTTTTTTACCATAGCATGATCAATCCAAGAAAGATAGCATCCCGGAAGGGGTAAACAGTGGGCAGCTAGTGAGGGAACTCGCTAGGGAATTGAAGCGGCTCGAGAGATCTTTGCCTCCTGCTACTCCTCATCCCACCCTGCCATCACCTGGAAAAAAGAAGAGGAAGAGACCCAGACCTCACGTAAGATAGTCATGATACCTTAATAGCAAGTTTGTAATATTCTAAATTCAATAAAATATTTTGATGATAATTTAGGTCTTTTCGTAGTCTTAAACTGTTATGCATAAAGAGAAAAAGTCATCAATCAATGATTACTTTGCCGCTGATGAATTTGGTGCTTATTAATATATGTGTTATGACAATATATAAATACTTTGTATGATAAAATATGTATTTATTAGTTTAATTATTAAATAATAAAAAAACTTAACAATCTATCTATCAAAAGTAATTTAACAATCTGCCTAAAAAAACATATCAAACAAACATTAAAATGATGATAAGAAAGTTACACATCATATGGGGAAATTATTTTTCTTGCAGGAAACAAAAGCCAAACAGGCGTTATCTCGGGACAGGCCATTCGCATCTGTGTCGTCGAGCAATGTGCCGCCGCAACCTCTCCCTACGACTGGTTTCCCTTCGTCCTCAGCTACTTCTGATCCTCGGTCTCTCTATAACCGACACACCAACATCCCACAGAAGCGAAATGTCCTTAAGTTAACCCTCCCAAAGCCCATCATGCACGTGCCTGATTCCAACCACGTCTTCTCTAACTCCAGTCAAGATTCAGAGGACGCCGAACTGACTAGTATGGCTACTATGGCATGCCGTAGTGGCATGGCATCCTATGGGCAAGGCTATGACTCACAAGATTCTTTTGGGGGAGATAGTGACTATCGCATCCCAGAAGGTGCACGTGGGAACCGTCCTACTCTTGCACCCGATGACCCTTACGCTCGACTTGCTGACGACCGAGGGGGAGGGAGTGTTTTAAAAATTAAAATAGGGTGAGGTTTAAAGTTTTACTCATCTCATATCATCTGTCTTATTGCACAGACAAAAAAAGAAACATATATGTATATACACGGAATAAATAGAAGTTAAACTGTTTTTATTTTTGTCAAGTATTTGATAATTACAATTATGTCATCCTTTAATATTTGACATTGCGATTTTCCTATTCAAGATAATTCTTAGAATTAATTCTGATAACAAATTTTTAGTTACGGAAGACTCAAATTAATCATTTCAACTGATTACACTTATTTCATTCTTAGACTAGCAATGCCAATCTGATTGATGGGTTTATTTTTGTTATACATGTGCTTATTTACTTGAAAAGAAGGTTCATGTAAAGGCAATAAAAGAAGTAGAACAACCTTCATTTGTATAAATCAGCTTTTTGAAAAACATAGATACACTGATCATGTTCTTGATACGGTTTAACTTTTTTTTAAATTAAATACCAAATACATTATAGAAATACTAAATTTATTTTCAGATTGCCGCCATCAGAACGCATTGTAGAGAGAACTGGAAATGGTGACCGCCGAGGACCGCCACCTGAGTATGCAGTGTCCTCTGCTTCTCCTTCCCGCTCTATCCTTGAGTCTCACCTCACTGGGGAGGGACCCCGCGGTGCTTCAAACCGCTGGACTATCTCCAAGAGTCGGGTGAGAAACAATGCCACAGATCAAACAGATGAACAAGTTCTCTTCACCAATGAAAATTTGACACCTCCGGCTGTCCGCCCAGTGCCTCCTCCGCCTTATGTTGCTCGGGTTGATCCGCCACCGGATGGGGGGCCGCTATATGGTCCTGGGATGTATGACGACTCGTATGGCTCCCGTTTTACTTTGCATGGTAGAGATGGTCCTGCTCCACCCGATTACTCACCTGCAGAACCTGCTGATGATTACCTCGGTCCAGCTGGATTGCTCCGCTATGATGGCGATCTAGATTCCCCAGACCCAGCGTCCCCCTCTGGTTTCGGTGGTAATTTTGCTAATAATTCTGACCCATACCGGAGCATGCCACCTAGAGACGAACCTGAAAGTGTCCCCTTCCGACAATCTCGAGGCCGTTTCGTTCATGACGGAGACAATTCCGGAATTGCTGATCCACATCATCAAGAGAGTGGAGCAATAGTCGTTCCTCGGCCACCACCTGCTTATGTAAGTTACATTTTTATTTATTTTAATGGGATTGGTAACTTATTGTGTATTAACCTTTTGAAGAGGGGGTTTTTTGCAATTTCATTTCATTGTAATACATGCCGAGTGATATATATGATAATATCCAATAGTTAATGAAACCATCCATATTTTAACAAGAAATACCAATTTTCTCGGCATATGGTTGGATGCAGAATAGTGTCTGTACTCTTTTATTTATTAAAAAAAAAATAGAGCCATTGGTATTTTACATTTAATATTATACAGTAAATGATACTAATAGTATTATACTATTGCAACTTTATGGCATAATACACATTTATCCTAAATATATAATAGCTATAATACAACAAAGTCTTAAGTTTTATTATACATAGTGTTATCAATAAGGGCCTCTTAATAATAAGGGCAGGATCAACTCAAATCTGTGATACGTTCTACCGTGAAACTTTTGCTTCTCAACCAATTCATTCTTATACATTTTTTTTTATATGATGTTTGCTCCCAAAGTGGAGCATATGGATCTACACAGTGTGAAGATATCCACTCCGAAAGTGAAGTACATGGATCTCCGCAATGTGAAGAAGTCTTGACAGATTATATTTCATGAGAAGTCCTGCATTTTTTTGGATTTTTAAAATCCAACAGATGGGGAATCAAACCTGCATTTGGCTAGGCGCGCACGCTTCTAAGTACGCTAACCGAGGAGACGGTTAGCTATACATCAATAAAATAATATGCCAACAACAACATTTAATGTTGTAACAGTAGTTTAATACAACTTTGTATTGCTTCATCAGTGGTACTGATAGACCTAATTATGTGTATTGACAGGGGGCAGTCGTGGGCCGCAGTGAAAGACCAAGTCGCCGGCGTGTGGATCCGCGCTCTTCTATCTATGACTATGATGAACGAGAGGAGACACATCCGGAGGAGGGGGCACTCTGCATTGACGAGTCAGCGCGTCCACCGGCTACTGTTCGCCTGCCCAAAAAGAAAAAGCCAAAGCATGTTATCTCTCCTCAACACCTCGCCCAACCAGGGAGCGATACTCTAAAGATCACCATACCTGGTAATAATGTTTGCTCTTGCTTTTGCATCACAAAATGTCACAGACATCGAAGATTGATATTTTATACCCCAACAGAAAAATATTGAAATTGTCCTATTGACTAAAGTAAATTGTGCATACAAAAAAAATATACATATACAGATTAGAAATGTAACTATAATAGTTAAAGAATAAAACTCACTTTTTGCACTATAGAGATTTAACAGCTTTCTTATAACATTATTTTGCTTCTACATTGGCGTTTTTGATGATTTTGATGTGTCATTGGTATTTGTTCAGCTCACGTATACAGACAAGAGGCAGAACACGGAACGTTTGCTGCACCTAAGAATGGAATTGAATCATTGCTTCAGGCTTCTGCGTATGCTGGGTCATCTGATAATCAGTAAGTATTTGAGTATTAGAAATAGTAATAAGTTTGAAGAGAAAAGGATTACCCCTGGTTGTAAATATGATGTTGTATTGAAAAACTTTAGGATACTACATAACCGGTGGTTGAGTTATAACTCAACAAAGGTTCTATGGAATGTTATTCAGCACATGTTATTGTAAATAAAACAAAGTCAATTTTAGATGATTTTTTCTGACAATGAAAAAACTGAATAATAATACAGTGTATTATGTTTGTCAAGAACTCTCAGAACAAACGGATTGGATGCACAATTTCAAAATGATTTTATAACTGTTATTAATCTTTTATTCTGTTTGGCAGAGAACGAGATGCTGTTGCAGGCATGCTGTCAATAGGGCAAAGTTATGGCTTGGCGAGAGCCGAACCACAACCAAGAAGGCAGCCACCTCCGGAAGCTCCACCCATCAGAGCAGTACACAGGGATGATGAATATGGTGAGTTTGTCATAAGTCATCAGCTTTTTTCTGAAGTTTAATATTTAGCACTGATTTTCAATGGCGATACCAATAGTAAAATTACTAGATATACAAACAGTAAAATTTTCATATAATTTTATCTAAGATAAAAAGCTTGTAACAATAGATTTTCCCAAGGTCAAATTTTGAATAAACTATTAAATATACTTGTTTTTCTGTTTTTTCTTTGTAAATTTATTAATATTTGAATTTGAATGTTTTTCTGTTTTTCTTTGTAAATTTATTAATATTTGAATTATTAATTACGTATTGCCACAGTGTATCCATCATTAGAGATGTCTTCAGACGAGGAAGATGATTTGCCACCCTCTCGAAGAACTCCACACTCCAAATCTCACCGCAGAAAGTCATCTAATGCTGCATTGCCAGGTGACAGGTATGTGTTACTGTCATATTTCTTTTTCATTTTGTCTAAGTGATACTAAAAATGTAATATCTTTTTCTCTGTCACCCGAAATTAATAAATTAACAATGTTCAATTTGATGGTTGTGATTGCAGAGAGGATGAATCTTGGTCACCCCGTGGAAGACTGGGCCGTCTCCTACCACGGTCTTCCCGACCGGCTAGACGAGGGTCAAGACGGGAGGCTGTGCAGGCTGCTCTCACTGCCGCCCGCCTCCGGGGAGTCCCTCAGCCACAACAGCCAGACATCACTCGTGCCCAGGCTCCAGGACATATGCATGTACGTCTCCAGTTACTTTCTTTGGGACTTCCTCTACCATAATATTGTTCACATAATCATGACAAAAGTATATATTTAGTCTAACAAACTTTTTTCAATAATTTTTCCTAAAATAAAAATGATTAAAAATTTTAGCCAATTGTGAATCGCTTATTAAATCGTCATTTTCATTTTTATTTATTTTTACAGGTACCTCCACCGACTGGTGGTCCCCTTCCTTCTATATCATCCTCCTTGCATTCTCCACACCCTCTAACCCACTCTCACACTCTCCCTCCCTCTCGGTCGCATCCTCATCCCCTTCCCAATGCCCTCCCGCACCACCAACCGCAGCCTCTGCCCCCCTCTCATTCTCCAGATCCTGTAAACAGTGTCAATCCTGACACACTTCCGATACACATGTCGCAGCATCACTCCGGTCATCCAGGCACTGTCCACCGCCATGCCGATGCCCCTCTAGCCCTCTCCCACACACCCAGAGAACCAGCTGTAAGTTTAAATTTCAAAAATATGGTTCTTTTTTAGTTTTTTAGTTATACTGACTTGTATCAGTTGATCCCCGATTGCACTCTTGAAAATATTTAAAAAAAATTGAGCTTGCATTAGGGAAAAAAAATTGTCTTTTATTACACATTATTGAAAAATATGTACAATGATTGCCATATTTTTTCAATTAACTCAGTATTTTAACTCGCCTACTGTCGCATTGTTAATTATAATCAATTTAATAAAAAAAATATGTTTTTAAATTTTTTGTTATCATTATAATAATCTATAATTACTGCAGAACTTATTGTCAAACTGAAATATCCAGTTCTGTAGAGTTAAACATCACTGTAATAAATATCTATCTAACATTTTTTTCTGATCGGTAATTATTATGTACTTGTGTGTTTCAGAGTTTGACAAGCTTAAAAAAGCCATACAGAAAGAAGAGACCTGTGAAGCCTCCTAGACCGCCACCTGTACAACACGTTCTGCCCTCACCTACCACACCCAAAGGTAACGGACATCTTTCTGTTTCCATTTGTTTTCATATACGTAATATTTACATTGAATTTAAATTAATAAATTAATTGATCATTTAACACAATTATTAATAGAAAAAAAATAGTCTATTTATGATATTCCTGTCTCTTTCAATTTCATGTATGACATATAAAAATTTTGTATTATAAGTTTGTCCGATTACATTTTTATATACTGAAATATATTTTTCTTTTTTAGCTGTCAAATTCAAGAAAGGAATGAAAACAGCAAAGCAGCGCTTGGGAAAAATTCTTAAAATTCACAAAATGATCTGCTGAAAAAGAAACTTCATTAAATTATGGACATTTTGGACATCATGCATAATGCCTACTTTAATTTTTTAAAGCAACGGTCACCTCTAGTTAACCTTAGGTTTTTGTTTAGTGATTTTATCTCAATATGGAATAACAGAAATAATCCACGATATTACTGCATAATCATTGAAATTACATTGCGATTCTGGTGAATTTCTTGCGAGTAAGCTACAAAAAAACGCAAAAATATTCAATTCCCATCATGGCTTAATGTTTAAAAAGTCTGAAAGGGGTTTTCTTCACAAATTGTTTCGAAAAAATTTTGATGTCAGGTGCTAGTTTTACTGTATAAATTTGTAAAAAAATAAATATTTGTACATTATGACAGCACCCAAGACTGCCCACGCACATAACATGCGACTGTTGTAATATTCATTAAAATTCATATCATATTTTTTATCGATGGTATTCTATTGTTCTGTTATTCCAAGTAAATAATATATTTTATGAACTAATTAAATACCACGGAAACTACATTTATGTATGAAACACCCAGCAATATTTTTCTACATAATTATACGAGTTAAAAAAATATCCGTTTAAACTAATTAAAATTCAAAAGTTCATGTATTTTGAATGAAGACTCATCAAATTAAATACGATTTACATGTTTTTACTAGATATGTCAGCTGTAAATGATAATTTTACAAATATTCAAACAACATAAGTGATCTGTAAGACTTATTTATTGTCTTTTGCTCTAAAATGATTGTTTCGGGGATATTTTAATGTTATGTGTGAATTACCTAAATCAGTACTGCCTTGTTATTTCTTCTATTAATTAATTTTCTTACTCAAATTACATAAAGTATTTAGACATGATTAATGTAAATTAAGAGAACCTGAAGCATCCGATTAACTTCAAGTGTACTAGAGATACAATAGGAATATAATGCCATAGTTCTGCTTTTGGAATAAGTGGTTTACTTTGATAGAAAAATCATTTTTTTATCTGGCATTGTTTTTCTTCCAAAAAAAATAAGTTTCTTATAATATTCTTAGTGTGTCTTTGTACATTTTTCATTTATTTTCTTTTTATTTGTTAAAAGGTTAAATATTACTCCAGGCAAGTAAACCGTCTCTGAAGGAATTACAGGATAAAAGTCATAATTTGATTTTTGGTGATGTTTTTTCCAATATTCATCAACTCTACATCTTTGGTTTTTTAAAGGCCTTCCCACTCTTATTATATTTCTTCTAAACTATTTCATCCTTCTGTGCCTACCATGCGCTGATATGCTGACGTGAATATTGTAATGAGATCAAAAATGGCTTTTCTCTAAAAAAGGCTGTTGACTGATGACCCGTTAGGATAATAATTTTTAGTTTGCATAATATTTGATATATTGTACATTTTGAAAGTAAAAATGCATGTCAATATTCAATCGACTTCATAATTTAATCTAATAATAATTTGTGTTTAAAATATTTGGAATGGACACTTAAGAAGTATACACTGATAATCAATATTGTATGCCAAATAAAGTAGGTGTGATTGGTGTAGAAAAATGATTGTGAAAATCATTTATTTTCTTTAAATTCACTATATTGAGAATCTTCATTCACATTTCTTTAAATTTTACATTTTACTTCATGAAATGTTATCCGTATACTTGTTAAGATGTTAATTTCACAATTTTGGTATTTACTTTATTGGTAATATTAACAATGGATGAAGATTTTTTTTTACTAAAACACTGCGACTTACCTAATTGGTATGCTTCTCCGCTGATATATTGTAGATAATCTGAATTACCCATGTTGTCAATACATGATATTTCTAAAAATAGAAAATCACTACACACAAATACTACGATAAATTGCTGGGAAATAAAAGTCAGATTGCTGGTCTATTATCATTGGCTACTGCAATGACGATTCATTATCATTCCAGTCGTAGGAATGATAGCAATCACAGTATGAAGAATATTATAAGTTTTTTTTTCTACATAATGGGGACCAAAAAATAAGAATAATTTATACAAAGTCCGCTCAATAAATATGTAAAATTTACACACAGAATCTAAATAAATGCATATTGTTAACAATAGTCATCTCCATCTCTTCATAATGACTGTATCACTAGTCTATAATGTGCATTAAATAATACATAAATGTACAGGTGTGGTTAAACGTGAACCGAATAATGAATATTGTTGTATTAAATACACATGTTCAATTCTTGTTCACAAACCTAAACTAACTTGACGTTGATGTTAGTGAAAAATGAAAATAATAAATCCATTGAATCAGCTGCCTCTTTCTCTACGGTGTGAAGTGAAATACATTGTATTTATATAATATTTGTTATATTTAATGGTCACTGTTCAATCGAAAGACTTCAATAAAAAAGTTGACGTTTTTTTTAGATTGAATATGTAGATAATTATTGTTGTTATAAATTTTTAGAAAAATGTTTTTGTTATGCTCAGCGCCTTCAACATCCACAAAATTATATTCGTGTATGTGTATAATGTAAATAAATATACTAGAACTTGTTTTTCATTATAAAAAGATCACCGTATAGTGATACAAATGCTAATAAGAGTAAATAAAATACTTGAAATGTTGGAGATAGAAAAGAATCAGTGCTCTAAAACATTAGTACATATTGACCACCAATAGATAGCGTAGTTTTTGCTATCACTTAAATATAATAATCGAGATATAAAAATATCTTCCATTGTAAAGATAACTGTTTCTTAAGAGATTTTCACACAGTATAGTGTATAAAAAAAGAAAATTAGGGAACATGTATGTCAACTAAATTTGTTGCGATTGCATATCACCCAAGCAATTGTTTTCTAACCCAGTATGCGCCTTTAGTAACATATTATCACAATCTTTTTGGAAATATCTATGAGATTGATTAATGTAAAATGGCCCCTTATTTATATGTTTTTTAAGATGTTATATGTAAATCGTGTGCTATTTTGCCCCTTTTTAATAATTTTTATGTAATATTTTGTAATGGGAAAAACCAAAATTATGTTCAGTTTTTTTATTTTACCAGTGACATGTTATGTTTATTTTTTTTATATTTACACAAAGTTTAAAAAAATGATACAGATTCTTAATTATGGTACAAAATAGTTTTTATGATCCCTTATTCTAATTTTTTTGACAATCTGAAATAGAGGGAATTCTTTTTATTGTAGAAATCAGATGTATAAGTCGGATTTTCAGTATAGTCGGATTTTATGTTTTTTTTAAATTATATGAGTTAATAGTCGAATAATATGTTTTTACTTATTTATTTCACAAAAGTTCAAGCCTTATGCAAATAAAAATAATATAAAAATATTTTTATGATGTTTTTTTCATTTTACTGGATTATCTTGTAAATCGATTTAAAGATAAAATATCATGACAGTTTCGTTTTTATCCTAAATGAAATGAAAATCTTTGTGTAAATTAAAAAATTCCATATATAATAACTTGACTAATTTTACAAATTGAGAATGTTCCAAACACTTCTCATTTTGGTCCTGAAATAGTAAATGTCATGTCAGATAGATGCATTTTTAACGTAAAAAAGTGTTTCGGTTCATAATAAAAATTTATAAAGCACCCACAGGATATTAATTCTACATAAAATATAGAAAAAATATATTTTACTATTTTCAAATGATTTCAGATACACTGCTTACTATTTAGTATACTAAAACTCTTTTAGCGTATATGGAATTAATTTTGAAATGTCAAAAATTATGTAAATAAAATTTCTATTATTAATAAAATAAAAATTAGAAAAAGTTTTACAAGACTTTCAAAGTTTGTGTTTTTGTTAACCCTTCCAATTTCTTACTAAACTAAATATTAGAAATCAAAGGTTAATTTTTACTACTGAAAAAATAGTAGTAAAAATGATTGTGTTAATTTGTCAGTGTTGTGGGAGTTTCTCCCGAAAAATCTTTATTTCAGATAAGAATATTCATATGTATAATAATGGAACAAGAGTATGAAAAAAATATGTCATTTAATATGAAATATTT
>JAGVSQ010001743.1:0-26894 GCA_022683975.1 Rhyacophila evoluta | reverse complement strand
CTGGGTATTTGAACCAATAAATGAAACAAAATCTTGAAATCTCTAGCCCTAAAATGTTTTTCTTTCTTGAACATGTTGATGTCTAAGTGTAAACATTATTGTGCTCCAGTCTTTTCGAAAATTTGTTTTAACACGGTCTGTTATCTGATCAGTAAACATACGTTTACAATATTCAATTACACACATTTAGTATAATAGAGTACACACCACCTTTCAATTCCAGCTAAGATACAAAAACCATGTAAATAAACCATAATTTATCGTTTTAATTTAATTATAAGTATTCTACAAGATGATTGTGAATAAATTGTAAGTGTTGACGAAAAGTTTTGTTAATTATTAATTCGTAATATCAAATTGTGAATGTATAAAGTTAACTGTTTGGTTGGAATTATTGATGTAATCGGTCTCTATCTATAATATAAACTAGTTTTATGTGGGCGTGATACGAAGAGTTCATGGGAAAATAAGTTTTATAGACGTAAATAAACTTTCCAATATGCCGAAATATTTTTATAAATAATTACACTCTATCTAAGCACAGACAAGGGCATATTTCATTTTTTGGGTTTTTCAACCGAGACCGTACGGCCCAACGACAATTATTAAATACTTCTTTCTGTCACCCGGAAATTAGTCAAATACATATATCATAAATTCAACGTTTTATTTTTTGTGAATTTATAAAATATTTAATTGTAATAATTAAATAAAAATTCCTTTACATATCCTTGATTTAGAACTGTAAGAAATTAAACTAATCAAATCTGTAGCTGAAATGCAGACACAAAGCAAGTTGAAAATATCAAATGTTCTATAGATCCAAAAAAACTTTTTTTTATATTTAACTCATATCACTTATATGAATAAGTATATATTATGGTTAAATCATTTATATACAATACAAATTATAAGTTTCAGACATTCAGGACGTGAAATTAAATTTAAAAGGGGAAAAGTATATAAGTATGAATTGCATAAAATAAAAAATATAATACACAAAGTTAACAAAAGTATCACACTGTTTTTCGTAACGATGGATTCGAATGTAACGTTGAAAATGCGTCTTTATAAAATCGATTTAAAAATGAATAATTTGTGCAAAGCGTCATAAACATGCAACAATGTTGCAGGTTGCACCCTCTCCGCAAATTAAAGCCTCACACAATGGATGGATCCCGCAAACAAAACCTCCTTCCAGCGGAACCCGAACCCGTACTTTTCCGTATCAATCGGTGGGCGTGTGCCACTATTAAGCCGACCGTTGTAAATCGCGCTTGCTAATTTGTATTGCGGTGCTTTCGAAAGCTTCGATTGGTAACAATTAGACACACGAGAGCTTTCGTTTCGAGGGCTTTTATTTAAGTGCAAGCTGTAAGTATTCTAAAGACGGATTTTACTGTAATTTATTGCACGAAAAAGAAATGTGCAACGCTATTAATGTCATATTTTTTCTCTTATTCGATGGCTGTAAAAACCTGCCACTCTCATAATTTCTCCAATTTTTTATAAAGTTTTAAAGCTATTTGTATTTGTATTTATACTGTACATTAGACAGATTAATTAATATTTTCGACTGATGGTGCTTGATGGAAATTGATTTAGACAGATTAATTTATTTCCATTTACGATTATGCTTTTCAGGATCAGTTTATTTAAGTTTTTCTTAAAGTTGTTTTTTAACTCATTCACTTACAGCGATCTGTATGAAAGGCATACCAATTGAATTTATAGTTACAGAAACACAAATTTGTACATGTGAAATCAAACATTTTAAGATATTTAATTAGTATTAACATATAATATATAAATATATATAGTGTCCCTGGTGGCGTAGTTGGTAGCGTGTGCGCCTGGCGATCCGGGGAATGCGGGCTCGAATCCCCATCTGTTGGATTTTAAAAATCCGAAAATGCAGGACTGGATGCCCATTGGGTTGAGTAATTGTCTGAAAACAACTCTCGTGAAAAATAATCTGTCACTGTCACAAGACGTCTTTACATTGCGGACATCCATAAACTCCCCTTTCGGAGCGGATATCTTCACACCGTATAGATCCATATGCCCCACATTGGGATCAACCATGGTATAATATATATATAAATACTGAATATGATAAATACGAAAAGTACTTTACAAACTATCTAGCGATAGATAACGATTCTAGCGTGAACATTAAAAGACGTATTCTAATAAAATCCTAAATAAACTTCCTTTAAAGGTATATCTGATTCATTTGAATATTCACAAACGGTGACTTTTTTGTTGTATGAATATTTTTTCTGTCTTTAAAATTGTTTTTAGTAAAGCTCAACATTGTATGTGCACTAATTGCGTATGAGCAATTTATCTTTCATTTGCAATACTTTCTTATCCGTGTATTAGTAATATTCATCATGTTATAATTGACCAAATGACCGGTAATTTATTCAGTATAATATCGTATTGCTAATTCTCTTGTATCATTTTTCACTGAGTAATTACAGCAATCTGGTGTGCTACAAGACACTCCTTTTGACAAGGTAGTAACAAGGTTAAAATTTAAACCTGTACCATTCCTGAACCATTTTCGTAAATCAAAGCTTCGCTGGATCGCCGCCTTGAAACGAACGGCGCCGTTAGTATCTGTCTGGTTATAATTGTCGTTCAAAACACCACTTTATCTTTTACTTGTCGGTTAGTATTTATCCCAAGTAACACGGTACTTGCGTTAATATTACAGATGATTAATGTGCGTATAGTGTGTTTACTCTCTATTGATCAAAACGATCTTGAAGTTAATCTGGCACACAGCTGTAATTTAAATGTAATCATTTATTACTAATTCATACTTTCTACAGTCATATAAATATTTTTTTAGTTTTAGTCTTCTTGTGTAGTTAATCTTAAAAATTATTTCTATTTTTCACACTATGTGTATTTATATGTTTTTACATTGTGGGCCACCATTTTGCGTGGTTGGCAGAATTCGTGTGTTGCGTCGCTTATCCATATTTGCACATCTATACCCAATATATTACAGGACGCCTTAAAGATATTGGCGGCTAGATCTTATTATTTTCTTCGTCCAAATTTCTATAAACGTAGGAGCTTTATAGTTTTATAAAACTTATAAGACCTTAATATTTTTTTCAATTATTTATATTCCAGAATTCCACGCATTCAACACAAAGGTATGAATTTCATTTATTTAAATCTTGAGAACGTTATATATCACAATGTAGTATGTTAAAAATAAAAAAAAACAGCAAAAATCAATATATTTAAAAGATGCATAAAAGTCACGGCAAACAAAATTAAAGACATCGTCAGATAAAAAGATTGCCTATCATAAGAGTAAAATCGATCCAATTTACAAGAAGCATCACCTGGATGTGAAAGATAATATCGATAACCAAAATTATTTCGGGAAACATAACCATTGCACCGCGTATTGCCATCACTACTGGTCTGGTGCGTTAGTTATATACTTTCGCCTAAAGTGTACAATTATGGATACCAAATAAAAACCTAGCACACAAATGCCAATAATTCCTTATAACATTTGAAATATTGTAGCAATCCAAGAGAAATGGGGTCACTTGTTCGAATATTATATTCTCATTACTGAAATTGTTCTCCTTATCAGCGTTAAAAATATTGATGTATACTACAATACACGAATTATTTGTTCAAATGATAATGACATTTTGTTTTAGTTTGGGTTTGTTTTGGATGTATGAAATAGTTCTTAGGAATGGGTTCACTCCTGGACTATCTTATTCTTGTATGTGTTATTCATAAATCTCTTCATATTTCAATATAATTTGAACAGAAATAATGATTATCGATTAAGTATCTTTTAATTGGGATTATTAGCAGGAGTCAATGCTATATACTATGAACGATTCTATAGAGAATATATGCATTTTGGACTTTGCGCTGTGACTCCACTAAATGAACTTTATACGTATGAGAACTCAAAAATGATTTTGTAATCAATTTTATATACCGTTATTATGACTCAATTTCTACTTGCTTTTGTAAAAGCTTTCTGGATGCAAATAAAATATAGCCTCCGTTGAATTTACTGTCTGAATTTCGAGATGTTAATTTGAATTAGAACTGCTATGTTCGGTATTGTGTAACGCCTTTGATGTTGAGTAATCTTAAACTTCCATGTTAAAAGTCATTTGAAAACGAAGAAAATGGCTGAAATATTCCTTTCATTGAGAGAAGCGAAATCTTTGAAATGTCTCACATAGCGCGTTGTTGCACTTTGTCGCACAAATGTAACGTCATTCGGTGCATGCAAATGCATCTCGGGACCGCAATGCAAATATTTTGAACTCGCGGTTCTTTTATACTAACCGATAAACTCTAACTCATGCACAGAGAACTATGCATGCAATTAGTATGATTATCTTTTCTTCTTACTTCTTCCAAATCAGTTTTCTTAGTGGAGCATATACACTGCACATACTGCCTCCAAGAATCCCTGTCACCCTTCTTTATTCTTGCGTCCTTTCAGATCGTGCTTACATCCCGGAACTCCGCGCGAATTATTTATGTACAAATATTTTGTAGCCTTCCAGGATCCCAAAAACTGGTCGGCTTGAAAATAAACAAGTCAGTTTAAGGCTCTTGAAGCCTCCGAGTGACCAAGCCAGGTCTAGCGTCGCAGCTTAACCTTTTCCGTAATGAGTGGCTGCATAGTTTTTTTCTTGTATTATTTCGTTGCAAACGAAATGTATATTAAATACTGAACTGGTAGCATGATTTCTGCTTGAATCTTCCTCCGAAGCTTTTAATGCATACATTCACATATATCACATTTGGCAACAGCAACAAACAATCTAAGAAGAGAAAAGTATTACCACTAAATGTGCCCTTTATTCACCCGCCCCGCCCTTACACCTGGTCTTAGTCAGGCGTATCCCAGAGCTATGATATCGAAAAGCGATCTACTTTATTCGACGGGAATATTCCGGGAGTAAATATAAATTACCAAGACTTAGATTGCCACGCACTAAACTGTATTGAAGTAAAAATAAATAAGATTAAAAAAAATAGAGACATACTTAGTCAAGCAATTATTTGTATGACACCATATCTTTTTAAAACAATGAAAGTCAGATTACCCGATCGGTCGTACAGTTGGTTAGACTTTGAGTAATTCTTCCCATTCCGTAGATATTATTGGACATTCTCACAGAATGTGATTAGAATCCTTTTCTGAACCACCACAAGGACGTGTTGGCTGCTTATCAAAACCAAAGTGATACAGGTTGTCAAAAGTTTACAAAGTAGTAGTTTTTAATTGATTTAACATAATATTGTTATCATAGGTCCACTTTCGTTTGTTTAGATCTTCAACATGGAGTGCATTAACGCCTTGCGGGTGTTACAAATTGTCGGTGACGTTTCGCACAAGGGATTGGCATGCAACTTACGAATCGTTGGGACCCTCGGGAACGTGGACCACCTCTTGACATCTGCAAATTTAATAATATGTACCAACAAGATATATACATAGTAGTAACTACAGCGATTTCGCACGAAAAGCGAGATCAACATCAAATCAAATCTTCGACAAAACATCGTCGAATTTTATCTTCTTTCAGAAAGCGGTCCTTAAAAATGATGCTACAATATCTCCACCTACCTCCATTTATGACGACTTTAGGCTATCTGGTGAAAATAAAATGTATAAAGAATTGAAATTTAAAATATGTTTTGATAAACTGATTTTATCATTTATGTTTATTGTTAATTCTCATTTGAGGGCAATTCTTAAGTTCTAGATATCCAAAAAGTATTGAAAATATTTGTCGTTCATATTTACAGTGAAAGTTGGAAGTGAATAAACATTGAAACCTCTATAGCTCAAAGCTGAAAAAAAGCTAAACGTAGTTAGTCTTGCCGAGCTTTCGCATTGTTATACGAGTATAGGAATGTATGATCTGAAATTAGATATAAAGAGTTCTTAAATATTACATATATTTTTCATAAACACTTTTAATTGTCGCATTACTTGAACAATATTATGAACTCTACATTTCCAAGTTATATGTGGATGCATTTATGCAGAAAATACCCAGATGACGGACTACCTTCTAGTTTTGAGATATTAGAGTAAATATAAGATTTGTTAGATACTTAAATATGCCATTATTTTGCAATATAATAGGAGTTCTACTTTCGGTTTTTACCGACTGGTGTAGTGAGTTGGATTTTCTGGATACGTCCATCCATATGTATAATACTGGGTAATAATTGCTTCCAATTACTTGGACTAATATAAGTTTTGAAGCTTGAAGAGAAAGAAAACGACATCTTTTTTAAGTGCTACAGGATTTTAATTATTAATTATTTGAGGTTCGACTTAAAGCTGTTAATTTAAAAGAGTAACGTAGTATGAAAAGGATTAATAAAAAAATCTTGTTCCGAATAACTTATAAAGTTTTCTAGCTCACCAGGGATGGAATGACAAAAAAATGGATGAAAGTAAAATTAAGATCAAGGTTCTTCGCCAGATATAATTAATGTAAATGGAATTCAGATAAAATTTCATGAATCCATTTATCCGAGCGTGCCTTGTTTAAGCCAGAAGTACGAACGATCGGATCAGATAATAACTCTTAAGTCTTGACGATTGTATAAAGTAACTCTCGTTAAAACTTCTACCGGGAGAGTTTCGAGTCAATAGGATTAATTACAAAATGATTCATTCGGCTGTATTCAAATTCAGAGTCACAATAATAATAATAATAATGATCGAGTCACTTACATGGCACTTAGTTTTAATTACACGAATAACTGTTGGTCGTCATAAAAGCGCTTACATGAAGTGATGTTAATAGTCTTTACTGAACACTTATCAATTACTTCAAGATTTATTGCAGTGTAACACGAATGTTTAACTTCGTGTAATAAAAATGGAAGTCAAGATTCAGACAGTGTTGTTTACATACGGAGCTTTAATTGGTGAAAAACTACTTTTCACGAGTCATACAACTCATGATAGACTTGGCCGTGGAATCATGTCAAATAAGTGAAAATGAAGCTACTTTTTTACTCCATATATGAATCATAGATAGATTAGCCTCAATATGTAATTTTAGTTATACAACATTGGAACATCACACATGTTTAGTGCGATAAATTAAATTATTTTATCATAAAATTATATTAAATTCAGTAACTGAAAAGTCTAAAAAGCTATATTGTATCGATAGACTTTTCAGTTTAACTAATCGTCTCTTAAATTCTTTGTTCTTGACATTTTCGTGTAAGGCCGTGGCTACGATAGATCCCGCGGCGGCATAGCGACTGCAGCAAAGTTAATAATGTATTAGGCATACGCTCGAATAGTGCCAAGACTTTGAGCCTACGGTTATTGACATGTCATCACGTCGGCTGACTTAACTTCTTCGGTGTGCTTCGTCACCGGAAATCGTGAGTCCAAATGCTGTTGATATTTTTTTAAATGCAGGACTCGATAATAAGCTGAGCGATTGGTTGGCAATCAGTGTCGTGAAAAACAACGATGTGACATGGTAAAAAAACAACTTATATAACAATAAAAAATGTAAGGCAATTGAAACAGCAAGTAGGTCTTCATAAAAAAAACAGTAAATTAATAATGGATATTCGAAAAAATTCTCAATGATTATTTTTTGCATGAGTTCACCGTATTCGTCTAGGAGCATATTCATAAAATATTAGTTCAACGTTCTCAAACATAGTTGTACGAGTTGTAGAGAACTAATTAAAGTTGTTTTTTTAAACATCATTAAACTTTTCATTACCAACTTTCCGAAGCTTATTTTTTTATCCTCGATGTTTAGTTTTCTTTGGAATGAAAGATAATATTTTTAATGAGCATCGTTTTAATTGGTTTAACAATTATATGTAGACGAGTGAATGAATATACCGATCGATTAATCTCTACTTAAATTAAGTAAATTGTAAAGTTTTTATTTAAACTATTTATTCATTTTGTTCGTTGGTTTAATTTTGATTTGATATATTTGAACGATCTGTTCAATATTCAATGTAATCTAACAAGCGATTGCTAAAGCTATAATGAAACATTCTCTATTTAGATTGAAATGAGACAGTTCTCTTACAAACAAATCCAATCTAATCAAAGATTTTCATGCAAGATCACTTCCAGATCACAATTTTAGCTGATTTTACGCCTAATTTTAGACTAAGTACTTAATTAAATTGAGTTTCTTATTGGACGTTTTTATTTGAGTAATAAATATAATATGGTGTTATACTGAGTATGTAGTTTCTTATACTTAATGATAAATTAATCTCGAATACAAAAGCTTTGTATGTAATACTCTGATCGATCTTATTGAAATTACAATTAAATTATATTTGCCATATTTTTTTAGGCATCTAAAATAATAAATTAGTCAACTTGGTAGAGCAGGTAAGCGCAAGAAACGGGAGGTTGATTGAAATATGTAAGACTGGATGTCCAACGATTAGACACGGTTAAAAAAATGTCAGCTTGGTTACAAGTTAATCTACATATTATTTGTTTTAAAATATACATCGTTTTAATCAATATTTTGAATATGTACGTGTAAATATAAGCAATTACATTATTAAGAAGACAGCTTTCTTCGGTGTTAATATAATACTATACTTTCATCGTATCGAATTGATTTTTTTCGCTTTGCTTAAAAGTTTATCTGTTTCGAAGGTAGTCAATTTTTTATTATCCGGTTTGCCCGAACTGATTTGTACCAAACGAATGTTAAAGAAGTATTTAACTGTGTTCAGTTTTAAGTGCGAATTCCCTCCGTCTACACGTGTGCCACCCACAGTAATAAATCATCAAAACACTTCTAATAAATTAAATCAAACATTAAATATAGCGACCACCTAGATGATATACAATCAAACAACATAACATTACATATCACCTAATTAAAAATGAATTTGAATGCTTTTAAAACATCTCGTTTATTAAACAACATTGTTCAAATTCATATAATACACGTTTTTAAGTAGTCGAAATAAATCACGGAGGAAATTAAATTCTTTTTTGAACACATGGCCAATGTATTATATGTACGTAAGCTGTATTTCCAACATAAAAAGCACGATTACAGTACCCGACCGTTCAGATTAATCTTAGTTAATTAATGAATGACCAACGAGGAATTAAATTGAGCTTTATACATTTGTAACCGTGTAACTTTAAAAGTAAGTGCTTTCGTTTAAGTGAAGAGCTTTGTTCGAATGTAAGTTTACAGTATGTTTCTAGATTTCAACTGATATGTCTTAGGTGTGGACAAACTAATATATAGACGTCCCAAAATTTGGTGTCATTTATTTTTAAACCGATTTTTTACAGTTTATACGCGTTGTTAGATTGTGTGCCTTTCCACAAATTAAGCCATAACGTTTACTTGGAATGAAAACAAAAAATTATACTCTGGGTTTGCCGCAAAGAATATATAAATATAGAATTCATCACCAAGAGCTTTTCGCTTGACGCCTTTCAATTTGACGTATCAAACATACTGCAGTATTTCACCAGTTCATGCAGTGAATCTTTGATCTGCCTAGCTTTCATGCTACATTGGGTTACTAAAGATTTCTACCTTCACTAGTTTATTTTCTCAAAAATAGTGCACGCGATCTACCTAATGTATTCTTCAAAGTTTAATTAATAATCGTGTAAACTATATACCATATATTTAGAATTATACTACATAGATGATTTCATTTGACTGTGGTAATCTCAAAATATCACGAATCCATCGCACTCTACTATTCTGAATATAATGAATGATGTTCAGAGCTTTTTTTAGGTTAGATTTTTCTTTTAATAAACGTATTAGTTTTAAACCAACTTCCATTGGTAAGTATAGTTAATCATACATTTTCATGCATATTTTGAAAACAATTTGGTAGAAGTTTACAATATTTTAGAAATATATAGATTTCATAATATACGACCATCGTATAATTGTAATATCGTCATTGGAGTTTTTTCGTAAAAATAAAATATTTTACTTAATCACGAGCTGGTTTGACGATACTGCAGTAAAATCAAAAATAAACCTCACAATTTTAAATCAATAAACAAATATTATTATATTGCTTAATATAAATCATTTCTTTTAAAAATTTAAATAAAAAACAATCTTGTTTCTCCACACTCCTTCGTGCTCTTTCAGGGAAGACAATAAACACCGAGCTATATTTTTTAAAATCCCAAGACACCTCAGCAATAAAATAAACGATTTATATTTTGCTTCAGTGTTTGTGGTCAAACATTTCCTTATCGTTTTATATTCAAATATTTTTAATTTTTATTGAATCTCGTTTCGTGAATAAATAAATAATAAATAACCATACGTTAAAATTTGACGTCCCGCGTCGTTCGAGATACATGCTCATAATCATTGTTCGAATAACTTACAGTGATAAAAGAGTTCACTCGACGCGAGCTTAACAATAAATTCGGTGAGATTTATCACCCATCTCTATTCACTCAAAGGGATTCCATTTACGTAAATGTTTCGTGCATTTTTTAAACGGACTTCCCCGCCGTTTCATCTTGTGTTTTTGTTTTGTGCATTTGTTTTTTTTTATTCTTGTGTCAGGAATGCATTTTATAATGTCAAATTAGATTATCAAAGACATGGGAAACTGTTGTTTTAAATTTTTATGTCACTAAATGTCCCTTATATATTTTATCGTTTATTTTTAAAAGCTTAATTTTTTAAATAATACACATACTTTATTTGACTAAATACCGAGATTTCAGACATTTCAACTGATAGAAAATGCCATTTAATCAGTGATTGCTAAACTTATTAGGCGCACGTCTCCCATTCAAAATTATTCTTCTGTCACCTTCTAGAAATCTACCCTAATGTATGGAAAATCTATTTTAATATTTTAATATTCACACATTTCTGTATACCAATGTCTGTAATTGTGGCTTTGTACTATAGGTGCCTGTATTAAATGTTGGCCATTTTGACAGTTTTCAGAAAGTACTTTCCTTCTTTTAAAAATTATAATACAAGCAAACTGTGTAATTTTTCGCTTTAAACGGGTCAGTGTATATATATTGTTAATACCTATAACCAGATATTCATAATTTATATTATTAATTAGAAACGTTCACCTTGATGGTATACATATTAATTAATTATTAGACATAGGCATTTTAAGCAATAGACCCTATTTATGCACATAATTAATATTTACTGTGTACGCCCAAAATATACTTATTAATTATTTTTTTTGTCATGGAAATGGGACAGTTTTTATAAAAATATTAAGGCGTATAAATAGATACGTTTATAATTATAATATAAGAGGTTTATATGTTTAGATTCTACAACAATAAATGTTGTATATAAGTGAAAATATGTGAACAATTGCGAAAAAAAATTGTCAATTGATAAATAATTATATGCTTTTCGATATCGTTATGTGTGTAACATTTTGGTCATTATTATTATATTAGACAATATCTACACTTTTTTATTTTAATTTTAACGGTTTATTTTTTTATAAATGATTATTGCATAATAATTTAGAATTGTAGAATAAATATAATTTAAAATATTTTCACACGAGTCTTAAATAAAATTGGTTTTAAACGTTTCCAAACTATGGTAAACCACAAAACCAGATGTCGTAATAATTCTAAAATATATTCTGATGTATGATATCGAATTTAGTACCGGTAAAATACTAGGTACATTACAAGTCTGTCAATGACAAATTAATTAAAACGAATTTATTCGACTGAGATAATGATTAGGGTTTGCAAATTTATTGTACCGGGATTTTATGCTAAAATACCGGGATTTTTCATTTTTTTATGTGTGACATTTTATGTATGTTTTAAACAGTTAAATAATTATATTACAAAACATCCTTAATGGCGATCTTAAAATTTTTACATTAAAAACATTGAAGAAAGAATTTTGATTGTTTTTATATTTCTCCGTATGTATGATATATTTTTTAGAATTTCAATGTTTATTTTATTTTCAAAGTAAGTCACATACTTTCATAATTAGTTAAATCATTGATCGCGACCGATAGTGGAGCGTCGAACTGTCTTCACGTCTATGATCGTTTAATCGGTAATATGGAAATTAAAAATCATGGAATAGCACGTGAAAAATACCGGTGGATTAATTTAAATTATGTTTATTGTGAAACTAACAAATAAAATTAAAACGAGCGTCGGATCCCTTGGGGGTTGGCGAACGCGACCAATAAGTGGGCGTACCTCCTGCTATTATAAAAAAATGATACTCTTGATTGAGTATGTTTTTATACGACATTCCAAAGTCTATAAGTGTATAATATTGATACGAATTTATTATTTATTATAGTACAGATTTAATTGATGATGACAAAATATTCCATTTAATTTTGAACGGTTGACAGTGTGTGAGGAAATATTTTTCAATACAGAGAAATATTCTTGAAACCATAAAAAAAACGTTTAAAAATTTATTATCGGGAATGGTTTTGTTTTTTCCCTGCAATTAACTGGATTTTTTATATATTTTAACCGATAAAATCCGAGACGGAAAAAGTGTACTGAGTAATTTCACATACTGCATTACCATTATTCATAAAACATTTGAAATAATTTACAACTATCTGAGATTTACATTGCCACTTTAAAAAGGCAGTAAAATAACACGGTTCTCCTTTTACGTAAAGGATTTCGTTTTTATTACCATGTTCCTCTTTCGTTAATAAACGCGGTGATGCGCGCGCATCGGAAATGGATGCTTCGTTGAAATATGACTTTGTTTTAAGTGTCAAAACATGTTATTTGAAACATCTCGGAGACTGTTTGCAACATTTAACACTGCCGCGCACGTGTCCCCGATGACTGAAATTCAAAAATAGAATCTATTCCATATTCAAATTAATTTTCTACAGTGTGTAATAGACAATGTATTTAAAAGACAATATACAAATAAAATAATAGACGATTATTATACAATCTAAGTTATACATTGTTTATATTTATACTTTATTGTGATATAAATATAGATTCAAACATAGCCTTGGAAGCTTGTTAGTATAATTGTTTAAATATATGAAATAGTTTGAAATAGATATTTGTGTTATTTTTGGAATATTCATGTATAATAGGAATATCTTGAATAACTGATACAAGCGTAGTGGATCGTTTAATATGGCTAATTTTAATTGGAATTTAACATTATACTGTGTATTTTAATGTGAATGCAAAAATACACTACAAGATCGTATACTATGTCGTATATCGTTTATTAGTTAAATGAATACAATCTAAATAAAACAGTAGTTGGTATAAACATTTTAAAAAATCCGATGTTAAAAAGTAAAAATATTGAATTAATACATTTTGAATTGAAATGTCGTCTCTGGCCATATGGATTAGTGCGCGTGCATTCGTAAAACGGTTTGTACCAAAGTTTGCCCATTCGACTTCAGTAGGTGCTATTTGTCTCTTACTCTTGAACTTTTTTTCCCCTTACCATCCGCAAAGTCTCTACACCCGATACGCTAGGGCTAGAGTAAGCCGTGGATTAATAAACGTGAACTGCTCCTAAAATTATATTCAAAAAGAAAAATATGGATTGCGCGTACTCTAGAGTAGCATGATTCTTATTCTGATTAAAACATATCAATTAAAACCCATAATGAGAAGAACTTTTCTCGCAAATTACCATTTTTTAAAGCTAGAAAATTATCCTTCGTAGAAACTATATCACAATGTCTGACTATTTCGATATATTGTTGAACCGATTTGAGATATTCTTTCCTTTTATCTGATGTATAGGGACATCGTGTCATGCTTTTAAACATCATTCTCAAAAGCTGGACTATTTACACGGTGATAGAAAAGTACTTATCCAATAAGCGAATTTGTTTTCTAACTGCTAATTGACTACTGTACACTGCACATAGTATCAACCCTATCTTAGTTTGCATCTTAAATGAAGCCATGTACATAATATACGATACAACTTCTCGATTAACTCTCGCTAACTATCTGTTAAATCGATTGTCAACTCGGGAGCAAAGTTGAGAGTTCTGTATACCTGATGTGCATTGAAATTTAGTTTGCTTCTAATACCAACGAAGTCGGATTAGCACCAAATATTATTATTCTCGTCTAACACTTTGCAAAATATTTTGTCTTATGCGCCATGTCTTATCATCGAGTTTATTTTCATTGAAGTAAAGCCTCAATATAATGGAAAAATATTCTTAACGAAGTAAAAGTGCAAACATCAAAAATCGATTGGAAGAATTTATTTGATAGCCAAGATACAGACAAAAATTTAAAAGGGTTAGGACTTCTTGATTTCTTTAGAACAACACAAAATAATGCTGGAGAAGAAATAGCGGAAGAAAATGTTTTACAGTGGTTAGAAGTAGATGAAAGTGACCCCGGGTATCACATCATGACTGAAAGTGAAGAGCAGATGATGTTATGGTCTTTTTCCATAACAGTTTCGTTATTTTAGAGGGCTGATTGTAAAATAATAGCATATTTCAAGAGTGCAAACAAATTTGATTCTTTTCTTGAAACTTCACTAGCTTTTTATTGTGTTGTTTGTTTTCTTAATAAATATACATTTAGAAAAATAAAATTTTATATAACGGACTTTCGACTTACACAGACCCCCCTCACCCGCACTAGTTTGTTATATCGAGCTTCTATTGCATTGTTATTTTTTATTTACTGTTTAATTTAATTATCATTGTTCATTGACATTGTTTTGTATGCAATAAATAGCCAGTGTGTAATAGGTCATAGTTATCTTAACAAGACGTTTTCTCAGTCGACTGTTTTTCACTTGTATTAGTTGTCAGCAAATTGCTTAGCCCGTTGCATCTTTGATTTTTTAAAGGTCAGCAGCTGTGGCAATTTAACCCGTAATCTCCTACTCCAAAGCGCACATGCTAACCTCTTGGCCACTTGAGAGACATAATAATATATTTAAAATCTTAGTATCCGACTATATTTATCTGAGATATCACATTTATTATACAAACACAGCGATGGTACAGTATTAATTCCGTATGCCCAATGAAAATGACAGCCTATTTACGTATTTGTCACACCTTCAAAGGTTTATTTTTGTTTTTATATTCCCATGTAGCACGAAACTAATTTTGTGGAAAAACAGTCGCCCTCATTTATGTTCGTGCTAAAAGACTAGAATATTATACCGCAGTACGCAGAAGCCAAACAGATTTGTTCCACAACTTTATGGAACTGCTGTAAAATTGTGATTTTTTGAAAGTGTTCTTCAAAAATATGCAACTGAAGCGTGTTTGCTATTTATTTAATCAAGCTTATTTGTTCGTAGTTGTTGACATAGCTATTATCAATTTCATAAAAATAGTGCTCAAAACATTAAAATTACTTTAAATATTTTATCAATTATTTCATATTGATCGTTGTCGTATTTATATTATACGTTTTGCATAATATTATTAGTAGCATTAGATAGATAATTTCTTTACCTGTGCATACTATTCCAATCAATAATTTTAAACAAAACAAAAAAAACTATGCCTGGTATGCACTGCATTCCCGATGGCCGAAATGTTTGCGTTTCGGAGGCGGAGGTTAAGGGTTCGAATCCCACAGATCAAAACTTTAAAAAAATCTTAAACTGCAAAACTGAATATCAGTCGACTAACAATGAATTCTTGTGAAAAAAATATGTCAGAGTAAATATTTTCAATGTTCTCTACATGTTCGCATGCTTCACTTCCGGGGCGGACATAGTACAATAAATGCAATTTATATGTAAATCAATTTTTTTTTAAATTTATACGCTTTCAATTATTTAAATTATTCAATTATTTCACATGTATTATACCGGTGCTGCTACATGACATACGAATCGAGCCACCAAAAGAAGAAGAAAAACAGTATATTAAGCTTTTAAAATAGACGCATCCGTCGAATACTAGAAGGTGATTTGACTTTGTAGAAATCTTTAGGAAGAAGACTACGTTAAGAAATGAAATACCAGGCCAGACAGTCTAATGTTAAAAGTTATGCAGCAAAGCTTTAACTGGCTGGAACATGTGCTGCGGATGCCTCAGGAACACTTGAATCCTGCTTAATTCTTCTTTCTGAAAGATCGTTCGGTACTATCTACAAAAAGGATAGTCAGCTTTTTTATACATACCTCCCACTCTTGTATATTTGTTGGTAGTATATTTTTAAATGAAATTCTAGATCCAATTTTATATTTTCGCAAATTCCTACCACCCACTATAAAAGCTTGAATCTCCCACTAGTGGGCGGTAGGGACCAGGTTGACTATCACTGATCTACAGAATGTTTTCGTCAGAATTAAAGAATGGTGGTATCTAGTAGAAAGCAAAATGAATCAAAAGCTGGTGAAAAGAGTAAGGCGCGCTATGTGGCGGCCATGTGCTCTAAATAGAGAGTGTATGTAGAAGAAGAGAGGGAGTAAAAGATTTATTCATGCTTTCGTCTCTAATATATACGTAAGTTTATGTTTATTATTTTAATACAATACATAGTTTGTTTATTTATATTTTTAATGTATACTCAAGTCAACTGCCTATAATATAAAGTGTACATTTTGAGATCTTTGGCCTGTATTATTTCTGAACTGTTGTTTACGGGGTATGAAGTTAAGGCATCGTAAAATGTGTTCAGAGCCCTTGTTAGAGATATTTCCATCAACACACTGTTAACTTTACAAAATAAATTGCTTGACATTTAATTTCTAACATGTGGAACATTTTTCACATTTCATAAACCGACAAGTATCACGAAAATAATATCATTAAACAAATGTTTTTTCAGAACACTCGAATGTATGTGGATGTGATTGCTGTTATTCAAATTGGACTTGCATGACATCATAAATTTTCATCATGAATATTAATATAACATGGTAAAAAAAACTTATTTCAATATGTCGCATTGTATAATCCTAAATATAACGATTAGCGTTATTTAGCTCCTCGGTTAGCGTAGTTGGTAGCGTGCGCGCCTAACAATCGGGTTCGATTCTTCGTCTGTCGGATTTTAACAATATAAAAACGCAGGACTGGGTGCTCAATGGATTGAGCAATCGTATGACAAACGATTCTCGTGAAAATAATCTGCCAAGACGTCTTCACATTGCGGAGATCCACTTTCGGAGCGAACATGCTACATGGAACATAAAATAAATTAACGAATCTCTATGTAATTTGTTCTCATATTAACGGGTCGCGAATTTCATACAATTTAATAACGTCAAGACACGTTTTTTGGTAACCCTGCTGAGAATTATTTTAATTTGCACTACTGTTTTACACTTTAAATCTTATATGAGTGCTATTTTATCCTGTATTTGACAAACTAACAATCGTATGACAAACGATTGTCGTGAAAATAATCTGCCAAGACGTCTTCACATTGCGGAGATCCACTTTCGAAGTGAATATCTTCACACTGTTAAGATCCATATGCTAGCCTTTGGGAGCGAACATGCTACATGGAACATAAAAAAAAAATAACGAATCTCTATATAATTTGTTCTCATTTTAACGGGTCGCGATTTTCATACAATTAATAACGTCAAGAAACGTTTTCGGGTAACCCTACTGAGAATTATTTTAATTTGCACTACTATTATACACTTTATACCTTACACGAGTGCTATTTTATCCTGTATTTGACTAATGCAGTGATAATATATAAGAATGCTATCACTCTATAATTATTTTATTATACTTGTGAAATATTGAATTTGGTTTACAGGATTTTAACCCTATGAATCCTCATGTGTCAAAGCTGGTGCTTTCGATACGTCCTGTAAAATCTACAGCCCACTAGCCTTCTAACGTACAATGCCGTACAAAAGCAAAAGTGATTAGGTTTTGCTGGGCTCCGTTATTTTGAGACATTTGAGACATGACTATTCTTTTTATTTGTTGCCATATTCGTGATGTAGGCAAATTACGATCGAAACGATGAATAATTGGCTTTAATTTCCACATCATGTTGACTTTCTTCTTCATGGTACTTTTTATCTCATAGTTTTACTTGTATCTAAGTTGAAAAAATATATATTCCATACTTTGCGCTGTATGCAAACACTGTATCGACGTATTGACTTTAAGTAAATTTAAAATTCAACAATACCACCGCGTTTGTGAATGCAAATATGAAAAAGTTGTTTAAAATTTACTTTGTTAAATAACTAATATGAAAAGCCTAACAATTTAGTATTATACAAAAAAGCCAGCTGCCACATGCCTTAAATTACCATACATACATTGTAGTATATATTATTTCATCTCGATCTTTAAACTTTGAGAATACATATCACGTAAGTTACGCTATAAGGAAACGCGCGTTTTATTTATTGTTTCTTCGAAGGCCTTTTCATACAGAATAATACATATTTATTGTGTGCGGTGTCAGAAAGAAACACATACGAAATGTCTCCGTCACGACGCTGTCGGTTGGTGTTTGCCACGTGTCGATATTATCTGGAAGACGAGCCAAATATTTCGCTACGGAAATTTAATAAAAATATAGAATAAATAATAAAATGTTTGAACATTTGCGGAAAATATATGAATTCAATATTATATATGTGAACCAGATTTACTTTTAGTTTCAGAAACTTTATTTATCTGTACTACTCTATATGTGCAGTATTTGAGTCTATTGGATTTCCTGATATTTATCAATAATTTCGACTTCTCTCTGGCTATATAATGATTCCTTAATTCCGGTCAGCAAATATATCATGTGGATATTGTCGAACGCTTTCACAGGATGCTGTAGTCCCATCGCACGGAAAAAGAGCGAGGTGGTTTTTTAATGAAGGAATTGGTGCAGTGGCAGATTTAGTACTCGAAAGGCCCCAGGCGCAATTCAATTATGAGGCCCCTACGCCTTAGGCGCAACTGCTTATTAATTTTTTTAGATCTCACTTTTCTTGAATATTTATACTTTCTTAGAGATTTTTATTATGTCTGTATCTTCATAATTTTCACTTTAATCCGGATTTTTTAGGCCCGCTGCTCTTCAATTTGGGGACCCCTTCAATTGTGAAGATCCAGACGTGCGCCTGGTGTGCCTATAGGTAAATCCGCCACTAGGTTGGCCTAAATTATAGTCTTTTCGATCGTGACGAGCCCCACACAATTGAATAAAAAGGATAAATAATTAAAAAATGTGTGTTGAATTGATTTCTTTTGGCTCTCAACGATGTGTTCGTGTAAAAACAAGTGATCTGACATCTCGTAGTACATAACTGCTTCGTGAGATAGACTATTATGCCTAGAAACAAATGTGATCAATCTCGTATTTTAAATAATTTATTAAGTATTTACCCTCCGTATCTGCATCGCTTACGATTAACAATTAACAAATAGTTTTCATAGATCACCTTGGAATTCGCATTTATTTGCAGTTACTAAGGTTCATCTCATATAACATATTAATTTTATTTAGAACTCATTTTTCTCCACCGTGGTACAATTTTCTCAAAACTAAATCAGAGGATGAAGAATTGTATTTAAATATATTTAAATGAAAACAAAATGCTCCGACACAGTCTCCTTTATTTTTAAAAGCTCGTACAAAACCATTAATTATCAAGCAATTATTAGATTATTCCTTTAACTGGAAATTTAACGTAATAAATCTCATTGCAAATGATTGACTACAGCTGTTGTACATGATCTGTCTTGTTTATGTGCGGTACAGTGGCGTCGTGGGAAGAAGTTGGAAAATATGAAGTGACGATAGCGTCGCGACGGCGAAATAGAGCATCGTGAGGAAAGAGTTGAATCGATTACAAAAATTGTTGACGTTCACACTCTGGAAGTGTTGACAACCGACGCGCTGGGTTTACGCGTATAATAATATTCCGTGGAGATAAAATGATGTTGACTCTGTCGGTCGTTTCAAAGCAGTTATTAATTCGTTCAAAATAAAACATCGGCTCTTATTAAACGTTTTCATTACAAATTTCGTTCATTTTAGATTAGTTCACGAATCCTTGGAAGTTTTTACGGGAACATCAATATTTATTATTCTAAGAGAACTCTATAAAATGTTTATTTGGTTACATCCAATGTTAACCTTAAAAATAATGTATTTCGTTTTTGATAGATATAGATATATCTATAATAAGTTGATGGCTAAAATTTCACTGCTGGATTCAGTGTACTAAAATATTACAGTAACTCAAGAAAGTTTTTTTGTGTGTCAAATTATATTTGTATTTCCGTTTAATTTTTTTCAACTAATGCATTACATTTTTGTAATTTTCTATATGTTCAAATAATTTAATTCATTTATTAGCTTACTCAATATTTTCGATTATAAATACTTATACATTCGGACCTCGGCATAACATGAGAATACGGCTCCATAAAAACGTGGTATTATACAAATCCGTGTTATACGAGGTTTGAGTTCATGTAAAAATTAAGGTATGCGTTACATAAAAATATCGAAGTCTATTTTTTCCAATAAAAATATACGTTTAAGTATTTATTTAACATACTTAGATAATAAGGACAAATATGGTTTCATCATCGCGATCACTTGTAATCCTATTCGTCTTTTTTTCAAGATCGGTTGTAAATTTTCATTATTGGAAAATTTTTGAATGTGTTTTTGGATTGAACATTAAAAAAAAATTTGGCAGTAAAAACATTAAATGTTAACATTACGAAGATTTAAATCTTTCAAATGTACTGGTGCATTGTGCAGAATCAATAATATTTGAAAAGCTAGATTCTTTGTCTTCACATGAGTTTTTTTACACAATATGAAACATTCGGAAAAACAATCCTTAACTATTTTTTTCTAAAACCGTGCTATTAAATAACAATTCATCAACCGTGTTATATCGAAAGTAGTAGTATGCAGTACCGCGTAATACCAAGTCCGGGTATATTGTTTTGATTATATCATATAACTCACTTGGAAGAATCGATGATTGATTTACACTTTACTATTGTGTATGAATATATATATCTATTTAAAATGAAAATTTTATTCAATAGCAAAATTTAATATTTTTGTGATGGTATATATGAGTGAATAAATTACTTTTATAAACATAATTTTCAACTGAGTTTGACGACGCTATAAGTTCTGAAATTTCTAATATTACCACGTAAACTTTAATGTCAAAACTATAACTTTCAATGCCGTAAAATCTATTATTATCATACATCATACGTCTGAAAAAAGCAAAAGCCATTTATTAAACGATGTTATCTTTTCAAAATATCACGTACACGTAGCACTGTACTTTATTTGCGTCCATAAAATATCAATACCATCGATAGATATGATGTATTATTTTTAACTTATTATATAATATGTGCCAATATATAAATATAATTCAACGCTTGTTGGTAAAATAAGATTTGTTGTTATTGCGTTCTAAGGACGTGATTTTTATTTAAAATATTATTTATATAAGTACGGTGATACGTTTCAAACGCCACAGTGCAAAAAAAAAAACCGTGCAAAGAATGCAAGATGCTCAAATAAAAATGATAGATAAGCTACATAATTTTTACTTAGAACAAGTTAATTTTTCCAGCATACATAAATTACATTCCTGATATGTTAAACATTATGCTATGTCGAATAACATAATCATTTAGTCATTAAGTCACAATTAGATCGTAAATATTCTCGTTTACTGTAGATTTTTGGTGAAAATTCACTATGGAAAATTGTTTAAATGTTTAAATTTTCATTTGATATAATATTATTTGAATGTTGAAATTAGATTTCTAATCCGTGTTAAAGTAAACAACAGTGAACAAATCGTGTTATTTCAAAATCGCGCAAAAATAAATCCGTGCTAAAAGATAATCGAATGCGTATATAAAAAAAGATAAATAACTGTCACATAATTCGATACTTACTGTGAAATTATTTATACAGCAAAATTTATTCGTGTAATTTATTTTCTGCTGAAAATCAATACATCTTTGTGGCATGCCAACCAACAAACACTTTGATGAAACCGAGTCGAAACATCTCTAGATCCACTCCTCGGTAAGCCTGGCGTGTTTCATTCCATCCAAGACATCCCAAGTAAACAAACCTGTCCATTTTGTACAGGGTAGCTGACGTTTGTAGTTGTTTGCGTTTCACCGCTGCAACGAGTATAGCTCTCGGCACTGTTGCATTATTTCTACGAATTGTATTCACCTGTCGCCACTCCACTGCACTGTGCTATTTGCCTTTTACTCTATACATGCCGTTAGTTATTCGACATTATTTATTCGTAGTCAATATTACATCAGTGAATTTGTTACAAATTCAGGGTAAAGGTTTTATGTTTTTAATTCAAGTATGATCAAGTATGGGCCAGTATGATGATACTAAGTTTTCCTCCTACGCCAAGGTGAGCTTAATTAGCTAGGTAGATATACGTAGCCTAAAATGGGGCGTTTTTCAGTTTTTAAAAAATAATTCAAAAACAACGACGCATCGAATCAAAAATTTGTCCAGTAATAAGTTATAGAACATAAAATTATGCATACAATGAGTACCAACATGGTGTATTTTGGCGCAGTAGTATAAGTAACAGCTCACTTCAAAGCTATCAAAATTCTTCAACTTCCTACGTTCGATGAAGAACACATTTGGTATTAATGTAAATATTACATCACTAATTTTTTCTGATAATTAGTCACGCCATACCTACTACTAACACTAAATTGGTAAAATAGATTAATTTCAGCATAATTTAATTTACTTTGATTTCAAACTGACTGAGTTACGTAAAATTGGTGAATAATTCATTTTTTATTCAGTATATAAGAAATTCATATTTTTTACATATAAGTATATGGAATTGAAATGCTTTTATTGAATTATGTTCAGTATATTTTTTATAGCTAGTTCAGTTGTGATTCCACTATAATAGATATAATCCCTAAAATCGTTTTATATGAATAACTACTTATCGAGATATCTTTTGTAATGGGATCGATATTGATTATCTTCAATAAACCTGATCAGTTGAATTTATAAAGTGATAAAATGATATAAGCCTACTTAGCAAGCTCAAAAGATTTATCAGAAACATTAGGTTATTCGTATTAACTAAACTTTCACATGTCACGATTTCACTGTCATAAATTAATTGTAGATTTGTAATTCAATTTATCCAGCGTCACAAAACTCTATATCTAAATATACAATAGCTCTATTAAAATATCAAATAAATTAATACATATTTTTATTCAAAAAGTCGCACAATGATTTATATGTTTCTTGTACAAGAGCAATATATAAGTCGTTTATAATCATAGTCGTATAGCTTATCATAGCTATCAATAAAAATTCGTTTGTAGAAATATAGTTTAATATAATCAACCAAAAGTCAACCATTATAAAATGTTATTTTACCAGCGCCTTCTTAAAAATATTTTTTCTTTGTTACAGGTAAACACATCCACGGATTTCACCTGCTGAATAAAATTACTGATTCCATGGTACCGGTAATATTAAAATTTAATTAGAATTTATCGTGTATGAATTATATATCAAAGTAAATGTTCATTTAAGTTTTCACTAAATTAAAATATATTTGATACATTTGAACACTTCCTTATAATTCGCTTTTCGTATCATATTAACTGAATATTATGTTTACTAAGTTGAGTAATTTTAATGAGCCTGTGATAATGTGTTATATATCGAAAACAGTTGATGTGTACCATGGTAATTGTATACTATTGTAATTATATCCACTCCGAAAGTAAAGCATATGGATTTCAACGGTGATTAAATTATTATCAGTAAATCGGTTAAATATCATGTATTATCAGTAAATCGGTAGTGTAGAGTGTAGAGGTTAGTGTTCGCGCCCATGGAAAAATGTAAATGCAGGACTGGATGCCAATTGGGTTGTGCAATTGTCTGACAAACAATTCTCGTGAAAAATAATCTGTCAAGATGTCTTGACATTGCGGAGATCAATATACCCCACTTTGGGACCAAAAATGGTATAAAAATTAAAAAAAACCCAAAAATAGTATATCATACCAAATTAGGGTAATCCCTGTTTATCACTTTCAGTAAAAATCAATAAGTGGTTTTAGAAATCAATAAATATAATACAAAACAATACCTCGTATACATACCGCAAAATATACAGGAAATGAAAAGAACTCAATATCACTATTTTTCTATTGTCAATATTAAAATATTAGTTAATTTGTTAATAACATGAAAAATATTTAATAAGAGTGATTTAAGAGTTTTTTATCATCTGAACATGTGTATAGTATGGTATATGAGTTATTGTTTTGTCTTGAGAGACATACGTATATTTTTTATTGAGAAGATGTAGTAAAATCCTTGTCACGTTTGAGCTGAATCCACACACATAAATTTAATTTACTTTTAACTAGACATATATGTATTTTCTACACATATATTAGATTCTGCACACCTGCGTAGTAAAAGACAGTCTGCTTTCCATCGATTCGCCTTTACTTGTTATAGATCGAACATTGTCACAATTCGTTTAGTGCCATTACCGATCCGTGACAACCTTACTGAGAGCGCAGTTCGTGACCAGATTCTGGTATAAGCGCCTAGACGCGCTTCCTGTAACGACGCCTGAAAAAAAGCTCAAGCGCCGGCGTCGGTTTCGTAGCCGATAGCGAGCTTATTCGATATCTTTGAAAGCAGAGTTTATCTAGGCCAACTCTTTCTTCACTTTTAATGTTCATTATATACACTGAAGAGGGGTAAAACGTCTTACTCGATTTAATCCATAATCGATATTTCTGAATGTTAACATCGTCTAGCTTCTTCTATGTTTCTTTCTACACGGCTACCAATGTATTAAATATGACATAAACATTTAATATTAATATTGTTATTACTTATAAGAAAATTATGATAATTATTTGTTACAAAAGCTTCTACAGTATATAGGGGGGAGTATAGAGGGGAGTGCTTCCAAAATAAGCTTATTCTACTTTGCCAAAATGTATAGAAAAGGATTTTTAACAGATTTTTTTTTGTATAAAACAATTATTTAGAATGCAAACCTTTAGAAAAATCAATTTCAAAAGTATTAAAAACTATATTAAATGTTGAAAAACATTTGATGTGGTTATTTTATACAAATAATACGAGTTCAAAGTGTTCTCTTTTAAATTTTGGCGCAGTGGAATAATTTCACTTAGGAAATACCCCCTTATTTATAATGTTACGCATTAAAAATATTTTTTAACTAGATAATTTCATTTTAATCACACCCACGTATTTAGTTAAAAGTGTTATTACACAGAAAATTGTGGTCGAGTAAAGCTTTATCAGAAACACTTTAAACTGGAATTCAGTCTGGCGTAAGGTAAACGCTGTTGATGCTAAGTGTCCAGGGTGGGATTAGAGCGAAGTTGCTTTGACAGTTTAAACGTGCCCACGATTATAAGGTGGCTTAGTTTATTGGCCGTGCCAGTAAAGAGAATTCAGATACGTATTAAAGGTAGCTTATTTTGATATGGTTAATCTATAAATTACGCCGTGCCTTCAATTAACTTTAGCTAACCATATTTTATCGATTGACACGTTCACTGATACATTTTTATTATGCTTTAACCACGCTGAAGACTAAGTACTTAATTGAATTCTACTAATCAAACGATTCGGCTCATTTCCGAATGCTACAAATTCAAATCCCACAACTGTACGAGTATAAAGTAGTAAAAAGCCGATATAACTGGAAATATCATACGACCAGATGTTATTTCTGTATGACCTTTATAAGTATACTGTCAGCACCTTCAAAAAACTCACTTTTTCTAACAATAGTATTTTTAGACAGTCAGAAGCATAATTTAAAAATGTAATCGAATGTATTCACGAGATTCTTTTTGTTTTCGGTTTCAGATATTTCAGTCAAAATCTTACAAATCTTTAAACTGATTCACTTTTTATTTAAAGCATATGGTCACCACCGAGCACTTAAAAAAATCATTGTCACTATCCAACCTTTTCGTACTATCTCTGGTCATGTCTGTAATATTATATTATAGTTGGGACACTTTCAGGATGCCAGAAACCGACTGATTTGTAGAGAATACTGGTCTGATTGAAAAAAATATTGAGGCTTCTACGTCAAGGGACCAAATTAGGTCCATCATCATATATACATTCATTGTGATGCAGCAACTGTATGATAATCCATATTCTTACCTTTCAATCACAAACATCCGCTGCACACCCTTGTGGCTTTAAATATTATGCATATTTTTCAATTTACAAACATCAAATAATAATCAATTGAATTAAATAAAAAAGTTAAAAATACATAACTTCAATAATGCTCCAATAAGCAATTCATATTGTATAAAATATTCTTATTAAATGAAAAATAAATTATTTATACCAAAAAAATTGGTATTATCTAATTCGCGTCTGGTATTATATCACCTCACAACCTATTAGCAGACACTGGTACATTCTGATTACAAATTAATGGGACGAGAAAATTATGCGAGATGATAAAATCAAGGATTTTTAGCACATCCTTACATTTTTTCTTAATGTGTTACATTTGATAATATTATGATAAAAGAGTATCTCAGTATCCATCTATATAAAATTATAAAGAAACCTTATATTACATTCTCATACAAACTTAATAATGTTATCTTTAGTACAGAATATCACAATTTACGTTGTTTGTAAGCAGTACTATTCAAACCGAAGTATCTTAAATTCGAAATTATTTAAAACTGTTAAACTTCCATGTGTGAAATATATGGAAGTTTACCAGTTTTAAATAATTATTCACATATGGAAGTTTACCAGTTTTAAATAATTTAGAATTTAAAATCAATTT
>JAGVSQ010001742.1:0-27594 GCA_022683975.1 Rhyacophila evoluta | reverse complement strand
GTGATCTCACATATGGAAGTTTACCAGTTTTAAATAATTTAGAATTTAAAATGATTTCAATTTTGATAGAAGTTTAAAAGCAAGATGAAGTGTCATTGATGAGATGTCTTCTTATCGACAACTGCTTTCTGAATGAAACAGGAAAGAGCAAACGATCTTAGATGACATCTTCAAAAAAAACAAAAAAATGTCAAATGAAGAAAAACTTTCCCATATAACTTTATCACAAACATAACTTCTTTTTTTTGATCCCTGTATTATATATATCATTTTTGGGATTATGTAACATGATTATAATTAAGTTTTAATACTGTATTATGTCATACTTAATGTTGTAATATTTAATCGAGTCATTTAAGTCACATTGAAATGTTCACAATAATTAAAATGGCATAGAATCATTAAATAAATAACATGGAATAAAAAAATGTTTACAATTTTATTTGGACTTTTTCTGTTTTCCGATTAATTAGTTCTTCATATTTTAAGCAAAGGAAACAAATAATACATTCAATATATTAATCACTGTATATACTAAAAATGTTATTTAATATATTTATTTATGATAAGTGTTTCCATAAAGGCAAAGTCTCAATATATTGCATATTTATGATTATTTATTTTTATTTCGATGCAGTAGGTTAAACGCTTTTTAAGATGTGCGGGCACGTATTGTGTGGAACCATATTAAGTTTAATCGATAATTTCATATCTTCTGCAAGCTTAAATTTTACAATATATTTATGTTATAATATTTATTTTGTTCATCTACCATATCCAACATTGGAATCTATATTCGAATATATCGGATTTTCCCTGCAAATTAGCTGACAGAAATGCATTGGCAAAGTTTTTCAGTTAGTCTTAGAAAACCGAATTTAATCAGTTAAATTATGGTTTAGTAGAAGGATGTTTCACTCAGCTGAGAGTAATGTATTAAATTGTTGCTTCCAAATGAATTGATCTAGTATAAAATACAGGTGAATACAAGTTTATTAATAGTAAAAAAATAATAATTAATTATGTATTTCCACAAAAGTTTATTGTTAATACAGGAATGATTCATACAATTTAAAACAAAGTATCCATTATTGTAATAACACCTAAGCTGTAAAGTTTTTATGATCAAAAAGCCTTCATTTTTATCATTAAAATCGTACCCAAGTTGGATCATATACGAGAAACTTCTTAAATCGTCTGCCTACCCATTTGTTGGCGAGGCCAAGTTGGCAATTTTCAAGGTTTTATGTCTATAAATTTAATTTGGAATGTTCAAAAATAATGTTTCGATAAAATGATAAAATTAAAAAAATGTAATTTTGATTGAGAAACTTCGTTTAGTGATTTACTATATATCATAGGTTCTGGATAAAGCCACGCATTCCTAAAATTCAAGATTATTGTGAAACTAATGACATCACAATAATATTTTGTTGTACAAATAATTTATGAGTGGTATATTTTTTTAAATAAATAAATCAATTGCATACGACTGAAGGTGGATATATTATATTGAAAATTTTTCCTCGTTTTCGTTGTCAATGTTACTTTTATTTTTAATAAAAATTGCATAGTCCGTGAAAATATTATGTTCAATACCAAATTATGTTATTTCGAAATGCTTTTAGGTTAGTATAAATTATAATAAAATACATTAGGTAGCCTCACATTTAAAAATTATGTTTGTGAGATAATTTCAATAATTTATCACTCTCTATTGCTGCATACTAGGTAATTTCAGAGGCTTCCCATCTCTAATTGAATTTAATTATTTTATTCATTTAATATTTGTAAATGCAATGAAACCTCGATATAATTGACTAATGCACTTGAAGGATTGTCTGTTAAAGCCGTAGTTCGTTACATAAAGAGGTTTTCCAACTGCTTTCCAACAAGGCCAGTGAAGTTGCAAAAAATGTTTTTTTATGAAGTCTGCTGTTATTTTATAAGCAATACTTAAATGTTAAATATAAATATATATATTTAGTAGAATTTTTGATAACATGTATGGCGAATAATCAATACATGTTATTTGATCGTCGATGTGGGATTTTGTTAGTGAATTTATTTTTTTGAAGCTGTTGTTGTTTCCTCCTTGATATATTCACTTCCGTCCCCATTTTAGAAGACCTTCACTTCATCTGGTGTTTCTGAGATACTGAGGGTCACCTTATCTTCTACTTATAATCACTTTACACATTCACGTTACTTCTTCTCTAGCACTATTCTGTATTTTCACACGGAAATCAAGAACTTCTAAATCTATGTCTGCATTTTCGTCATCAAACAAATTTTTCCAACCATTTTCCAATGTTTGTACATTCATTTCTTCACGGATATTTTGTCCATTATATCCAAAGTCGTTTATTAGGTAACATTTTGAATCACAGACATAACTGTATTAGGAAAATCATCATTGTAGTTTATTTCACTTTTAAACGCATGACAAATTACTTGTACATGTATTATATTAACAAACTTTAAGTCATCAGATATAAGTGTAACTTATTCTGTATGCTTATGCTCTGGACCCGTATAGAAAAACGCAGGAGGATGGCAGTTGTGTCATATTATATAACTGGCCTTCACTTAAATAATGCACAAAACCGCAAGCATAGTTATTACTTTAATACATTATAAAAAAAAACTTTTCAAAATGTAATTATTTATAAGACTACGCACGAATCTTTCTTTAATGACATCACGACAAAGTACCATGTTTATAATCTTTTGTCGATTTGATAAATTATTTCATTTATTAGTATTCAGGTAGGCTATTTAAAAAATAAATGTCATTGCTAATTACAAAACTTTCGATATATTAACGACGATCTAACGTAATTTATACAATAAATGCATATTAAAAGCCAAGACGTAATCGCTGGGGTTCCATGGAAAAGGTTGCATCTTTGAATCATAGAGTTGCTAAGAATTTAAAAAATCGAAAGTGCAGATCTGAATATGAAGTGGGTTGAGCGGTTAACAACAAATTCTACCCAAAATACGTCAAGATAAGTTTTCATATTGGAGAGATCAATAAATTATATTTTTAAGTGAACATCATACTGTGGAGATTTATATGATTTACTTTTGTTACGGAAATAAAATACTAGAAAAAAACTAAAATAAGCGTATCTTGTATAAATCTTGTACGCACGCGTATTTATAACTAATTATGATTCACCTTCACGTTGTTGTAACATCAATATTAATATTATAGTAATGCATTCCACTAACATATTATGAAAAATCCATAATTTAATATATTTTAAAAAGTTTGATTTCTATTATCACCGTATTACATATCTATTAGCGTGCGCGCCTAGCAATCCGAGGAATGCGAGTTTGATTTCCACATCTGTCGTATTAAAAATATCCATAAATGCAGGACTAGATGCCCATTAGGTTGAGATCTGACATACAATTCTCGTGAAAAATAATCTATCAAGATATGTCTTCACATTGCGGGGATTTGTTTACTCCACTGTCGGAGTGGATACCTCCACACTGTGTAGATTCCTACTCCACTTTTGTAGTAAACAATTTAAAAAAGAATCTTACGATGTATTATTATCTAGTTGTCAGATTAATACATTAGTACGAAGATAATACGCACTACAGAAAACTGGTTTTCTTGTATATTAATCCAAATCCGACCAAATGTAGGCTCTACTAAATATTATTCATTTAGAATTTAGCATATATGATTATAGTCATGTCTGTATTTTTTAAATGTAAATACAGACCTTGTGTTGGTCTGTATTGCGTAGGTATATATTTTCCAGTAATATTGCTTCCTTATATTTAGTGCTAGAAGATTGGTTTTTAAAACCGCTCTTTAAAACTCTAAATATATGTACTCTACTTCAGCAGCAAAAATTAGTAAGACTCTTCTAAAATTTAATACTAACAAATCAATTTTGCTGTGACGATCGTATAAAAGTATTGGATGGGGATGAGCAACAGCTTAAATCGAAATGTGTTTCAGAAAAGTTGAATACTGAATTTGAAGACATCTTAATTATAATAATATTTTTGTTTTGTCTTTTTCTTTAATAATAAATGGAATTTTAAAAATAGTGAAACCTTTCTGGCATCTTATAATTGAAGAAATACGGTGCCAAAGTGTTCGATTCTCTACTCTCTAATCTACATTCGATTGTTAAATGTTTAACTTGTAAGATTTTATTCGATATTTGAAATTTTTCACAAAGCTAATGAAATATTTCGTATATGGCTACTAGCTGTCAGAATACATTATATTGGCGTAAAACTTATTGAACGTGTTTAAATACGTATTATGTATTAATTATTTTTTACTACCGAGCGGTTAAAATTTATGGTCAATATGTATCAAATTACTACAATATTTTCGGCAGATTCTAACGAGTGTGGGCTAAACTTATTCACGACGACTGAAACATGTTTAATAATTACGACTATACCTGTAACAACAAGATGATATCTTAGTATCAGGAAAAATATCATTTTAAATCGCTTATTTTTTTAAAAATAGTGTTCATAGTATAATATATTTTCTATTACATATCATATAATTATTTTCGTTTCTGTATGATTATGGAAAACTTAGCAGCTGTAAAAACAAAATCTAATACATCGAAATTTGACTAAAAATTTTTGTTGTCCTGTCATTTGACAGATGTAATCTGTAATAAGATTTTGCGGTCCAACCGAGAAGGTGGTGCTACAAGAATGATTTAGATTTTGCAGAATTAGTATAGAATTCAGAGTAAATGAAATAGATATCCAAGATGTTTCATTTACTGTCTCATCGTACTGTCGCTCACAAAGATAAATGTAAACGTTGAGACTTATTATATGTTGTGTTTATATTGAGACTTATCACAAGTGTGTTTATATTGATTAATATTTAGAAAAAGCATTCCTACTGATTACTTATTTGCATAATATTAATCAATTATTATGAATGTATTTAAAAATGTTAAAATTTTTCATGAAATAATATTAAAAAGATCAGAAAAACCAATTATCAACGTTTCTATTGAAATATATTCAAATAAGAAAATATCCATATTATAATGTAACTAATTATCCATTTTATTTGAAAAATTTTGACAAAAGTTTATCATTATATAAAAATGGCTCATTAAATTTACGTGATGAAAAATAATTCTAACACATCATAATTCTTTTAACCTCATGTAAGACATAATAATATATTTGCTTAGCCTCTATTTTCAATATCACAGTCAGTCTGTCTTAAAAATATTTTTGCACGAAAAACTGCATTATAATAATCAATGTCAGTAATTTCCATAAATTTAAAGAACAAATGGCAATTTTTTGTTTTGTATAAAATTTATGAGGATAAACAAATCTACAAACAAGGCGAAGCCCAAAATATCGTTAAATACGATATTTTGGGTTTGAATATAGAATATTCATCTGTGGTTTTATTGAAAGTAAAATTTATATTAATATTTATAAATAAATTTAAAATACGCTTTTATTGCATATACGTTATTAGCACTGTGAAAGTGTATGATTTTCATATATATTTTCTTATTTGTGTTAGGCATGTTCATACTGTGTTCATACTGCTTCATTTAATCATCAATTAAAATTCATTTCGGATGTAAATACGTATAAGAAAAAAGTCGGCGACCAACTTGAATTTCAGGTTTATAAGCATGTGTGTAGATACAATACTGATAAAAAATATTAATTGCTTGAAACTTGTAGATTTTACGTGTTCTTTTTCTGCAAATGAAATATTTTGACAATGCTTTGTATCAGAATACACACTTTTTAAAAACATGAATACCTCTTTAATTCATAATTTAATTGTATACGGATGTCCTCAGTCTGGAGATTGATTACGACAAACTATTTTTTAAGTAAATCAGTCACCCTTTTGAGTATTTTGCTCCAAACCCTTTCGCTGCTATGACTGCGGGGTTATGGCAGCTAATTGTCATGGGAATTAATCGATAGGCCTAACAACCTAAAATTTTAAAATTTGCATTTGCACCATTCAATGTTAAAAAAATTCTATATCGTAAACACGATATAGAACGCAAACAAACGTTTATCGGAACATTTAGAATATTAAAAATACATTTTTTAGATAAAGATTCTAATCCTAAGTTGATGTTTGAATATATAAAAAAAATGTTGCGTGGCTCTGAAATATTAACCACACATCTTGCCGAAATCCCATACCTCTATAAGCATTATGACGCTGATTTCTCGCTGATATCACAAAAAATATCGTCCATTAGCAGCCAAAGTGTGAAAAATATATATATATCCAAATATGTTGATTTTATTCACTTACGGAACTTGACCCCGAGATCTGAGGTGCCAATCAATTCTGATACGGGTTTGCACCTCAACTCGGTCACCGATCTGAAGTCAGACTGCATATAATTGTATTTATATTCTATCTATAATATATATGTTAAAATTTATAAAAAAAGATTCAAGATTCGTTCGAACCCTACAATTATTATTTTTCATAATATATGTAGATATTAAACAAATATTTATAAGTAGCTTATTGCACTTAAAAAACATTTATTTGATATTTTCTTAATATGATGTCGAAATTATATTATTTAGTCGTGTGTATAGTATTATATATGCGTTTTATATACGTGCTGTTGATATACGTTATTGAATGTTATTAAAATGTGTGATTCCTCTATGATGATCAATGAGTTTTACTATATTGGATCGCTTTTGCAAGTTAAAATAAGGAACTAGTTCTTATAATAGAACCGTAATTACTTAAAATCGATAAACACAACATTATAGTGACATAACATAATATATCTCTATTAGACTGTGACATTTGTAACGCAATTCTGACTGATTTATTGTGCAATTTTCCACTTGCAGAGCTTTTATTTAATTTTTTTTTAGTATTTATCGCGGTCATAATGTAATTGAAATTGTGTGATCTAAATTTACAAGTATTTACGAGCTTTCGAATAAAATGTGACACATTGTAATGCGAATCGATACTTTCACCGCGTTAACTGTAATTGAAAAAGCTAATGATCATTGAATTTGCATTATTATATTAACATTCTTCCACAGTTTTCTCTTGATTACGTAAAATATTCTGAACAAGTAACACTTTGAGTAACAGATGGGTTCATTTTTTTTATATACCATGCTACCAAAGTGTAGCAAATAGATCTACACAGTATGAAGATATCCACTCCGAAAGTAGAGTATATGAGTCTCCGCAATGTGAAGACGTCTTAGCAGATGAATTTCAGAATGATTTTTTGTTACACAATTGCTCAATCCGATAGACATCGAGTCCTACATTTTTAGATTTAAAAAAAATCTGACAGATGTGGGAATCGGACCTGCATTTTCCGGATTACTGGGCGAGCATGCTAGGCATACGCTACTGGGGAACATTATAAAACGGCAACATAAAGAAAACCGTACAAAAGTTGTTGTGCGTAGTATAACTTAGATATGAGTCTAGATTCTGAAGTATGCATTATAATATAAAAATGTTGGCAGTCAATTAAATAGGTCCTTTAACTGTGACAGTTTATTTGTTCTATGGGGCATCGATATCATCATTGGGAGAGTCCATGATTTTGGAGATGAACGCATTTGCGAAAAATGATTGCATACTGAATTACTCCACACTATTATTTATGACAACAGTCATATAAAGATGGCCAAAAGAATGCACCGATACAATAAATTACTTTAACAGATTTTACAGATACGCATCGCACAGTCGCCATCGTAAAAACGTACCTTTGAACTATACATTTTTGATATATAGCTCATAATGCCATATCCACATTAATATTCAAACTATAAATCAACGTTTTATAGTGCAACTATTGCATAAGCTGCAATAAATCACTAAATCATCAATAAAAAAAAAACTCAGTTTTTAATGGTGGTTTTAATGTAATCACGTAACCGAAAGTAAAATCACCTATATTTTGTTTGTTTTTTTAGCGCAAAAATTGTAAATTAAAAAATATGTGCATAACGGCCATATATTTGAATATTAATCTGCTCGATTCAGAAACGAGCACATATTAATTTCTTATATTTTTTTTTATTAAGTGCAGTAAAATATTAAATCTTTATATATTACATTAGATATGAGTATAATTAATAAGATTTTAAGCCAAACAAAAAAAAAAATCGACTAACCAGAGCTTAATTCTTTCAGGTTCAGGTGTACTCTTGAAAATAAGATAATATTTTGAAATTGTTAATAAAATACTTAGTACATTATTATGCAATACATACTTGATATTTCGTATATATATTTCTTGAAAATATAATAGACTTTCCAATATTATAACTCTATGTGAAACCGAAATTTAAGTTGTATCGCTGAAATAAATATTTTTAGACCCAGTTTGTCACGGATCCAAAATTGATAGCTTTTATTCTCGGTCAGTTGCAGCGATCAAAAATAATGTAGAGGCGGAAAAATATAATACGTGTTGTAGAATACAATGTACTATAAATATCTTGTAAAATTTAAAAAATATATGAAAATTATAAAACCACAGATCGATTATTATAAAACATGTCCAACATTCAAGAAGTAAAACTACCTCAAAGGATGTTACTAAAAATGACGTTGAAAAATCATATTTTTTTACGTTAGTTATAAATAAAAGAAAAGTTTATGATTTTCTTTATTTATTGGAGGAGCATTTGGTGGTCAAATAAACCATCTATTGTGAATTTTGAATAAGATATCTATTTTAGCTCCAAAATATCAATATCAAATACAAATATCTGACAATTCAAGGATAAATAAACGGGTTGTGGTTTTTAATTTGCAAAATAGCCCTGACAATGCATACAAATATATTTTTTTAAATAATTGGACATTTCTTGTTTGAAAACAACATTTTAGTATACAAATTAAAAATAATGGAAGATCCGCTAAAAAATTTCCTAAATATTTAGATGAATTAGCGAGAGTGTAATACAATTAATATCCATCCTTAAATATATGTTTTTGCAGTAGTTAAATCGAATGCCGATTCCAGGCATTTGCTTAATAATATTTTTCTAAATTATTTATTAAAAAAAAAATCATTAAAATTTGTTATTAATGTACAAACATATCTTTAAATTTTAATGGTTTTCAAAGGATGATGACGCACAACACACAAAGTACGGTCACGCATTTAATCAAACGATTTTATATGGAAGTATATTTATAATGAAGTATGTGTACATTATAAAAAGCTGTATTATGGTGACCATTTATTTATAGTCATGGAATTGCTCTCGTATACTTAAAACTAATAGAAATTTAAATAAAATAAATCCTGGAGTCAAAGTTGATGATTTACAAGATATTAATGAAAATGAGTGTCGAAACGCCTGAGGTAAAACGCGATTGTTGATGTATGTGATTGAAATAAAACATCGTTCCTATTTTTGGCTGCCATCGAGCCTAACCGGTTAGGATCTATTGAAGCGAAAGCGAGACATAGTTAAATTGAGAATATTCACGTTGTTTTAACTATAAAACGCAAGCGTACAATGCATTGCTCATGATCATATCATTTCATGAGATTCGGCGGCTTTGCTGTAATTTGTAAACGCCTCTGAGGCCCGGTCCAGACAGAAGCGAACGAAGGCTTATAAGCGAATGCTCGGTCCGATTTGTATGGATAACCGGACGCTAAAACAAGCGGATGCCAGGATTCTGCCTTCGTTCGCTTCTGTCTGGACCCGGCCTGAGGTGCGAGAGTCGGGATATAAAATGCAGTGCTTCGTAACCTTTTATCTTCCACGGTACACTTGACGTTTTTTTTCCAAAATTTCGCGGCACGCAACAAGTAAAGTATTTTAAAATATGTGCATATACGAAAATACACTAGCCCTTTGCACCCGAATCCTACAACGGCCGGTACTTGTTTCATTCGAATATTTTATATTATAGATAAGGTATTTCGTGTTTTACTTATATTTAAAAAAAGTTCCCACGGCACATGTAGCACCGTCTTGCGGCAAAACGGTTGCGGAGCACTGATTCAAAGCATAGAAAGAAAATGGTTTTTGATTGTGCTTAATACATTTTACGTTGAAATAAATTACTTTTATGTACCCACAGTATTAATCAATAGTGAAAATACAACATAATTTTATTTAAAGGTTGAATACAATAATCAATTCGAAGGCAGATTCGACTGTACATCCTGGAAAGAATGGAACAAAAATAATTTCTGAAGTGGTTTCGGCAGTATGATAATTAATTAATTAATTATACGTTGTCCAAATGAATAAATTGTTGTCATGGTCGTGAATTTTTCTGAATGTTTAAAGGGAGAATTATAGAATGAAATAATATATTTGATGTCAGTCAATAGTGCGGCATATGTGTGTTAAATATAATATGTTGAGTTAACCTCACCTAACGTATACTATTGAAACATAAGTTGGATCAAAAATAATTTACATAAAAGTTAAAATCCACGACCACTAGCTAAGAGCAATTAATAAGAGTGCACTTTTATCTACTGTGATTTACGACAGAAACGAATCTTGTTATTTTTTTTTTCATTTATAAATAACAATTATATTTGTCTTCAAGTACCTCAATATGTCACACTGGAATTTAGATTTGTTTGAATCATATTTTTACAGAAAAGTTAATACTAGGTATTTTTATTGATCGTAAACCAATTATGAATAACGAAACTTACAATTTTACCTAAAGGCATGAAAAAGTATTTTATTTTTTTTATGTTTCCGACTGTAAATTTATGCAACAAATTTATGTAATCAGCTAAGGATGTGTACACAAAACTAGTTTGCCTATGTTAATTTGAGCTACAAAAATAATTTTGTAATAATTCTGTCATATAGGCACACACGTGAATATTGTGAGAAACGATTTCTAAACATATGAAAAAAAATATATAAATTTGACAGTTTTTGATTAACGATATCATACTAATACGCGTTTATTTATTGCTACTATGATGAAATACATATTGATGGATTACAATAAGAATAAATCATCTATTTGATTGAAATTTTTACAAGTTATTTAAAGTATGCAATGAAATAAATGCAGTGATCAGTTACATAATACTAAAAAGTCTTGGTTTAAGTAATATTTTAAATTGTGTAAGTTTATTTAATTAGCAGGCTTACGTTTTTTGCGTCTTGTAGAAATACATACATCTTTTGAAATATGTGTTATATCCACTGGAATATAGTCAATAAATGATTAGTATTTCAGTATGTACTCTATTTGTTTATTAGAGTACATTCCAGTAGGCATTTAAAAGGATTTTTTTATTGAAACTGATTAATCTGTCTAAAAATATCATATTAGTAAATATTCAGTTATCGGTATAAAGCTGTGTTGCAATTGTTTTAAAAAAATAAATTTCAATTATTTATATCTATATAAAACTAACACTAAAATAAATGAAATATCACAGAATTGTTGTAAAACAAACCATGCAGAGCATGAAATTATTATGCATTGCAAAATCCATTCTGTATTAATTGATTTAAGTAAGATTTCTAATTGAAGTAGGATTAAGGTTATTTCTCTTAATATGGACATAATTTGTGTTTTTTTAAATTGCTCAATCGAATTTTGATTATTTTGCTATTTTAGGCATTAGTTGTATTAAGTATTCATGTAATAAATAAATGTTTTGTTGCAAAATTTTACTAAATCTTTAATGAGTAATTTTAAAAATAATATCATCGTCATTGCCACTAGAGACTGGAGCGGATCTTGACCCAGAAAAGCTTCCACTGAGTATTCTCATGATTTAAATTTATGCCTAACAAGCCTCCTTTAATCCTGCGATTTGATCAGCTGTTGAGAAGTTTCATGGTTGGATCATAAGTCTTGTACTATGTATTAGGTAGACCCGGAAGTAATGTCGTTTTTGCAATAAAACTAAAATTTCACATTTATAATCATTCACAGTAATTTATAATTATGTAGCATAATTTCCTGCAGTTTTGATAACTTTTACTTAAAACTGAACAACCTTTTCTTTTTATTATTTATTTATGCGAATTAACTCTGGGTATTGGCCTATGGTCTGCTAACTTTTAACAATAATTCTTCGATGGTCATCATAAGTTTTGCTTCAATCTTCTCCTTCAGGGATGCTTCATCCACCTGCCTGTCCGGTCCACTTAAAAGCCCATAATTTGATTGATATCCAATATATCACTAAACATTCAACAAATAATTTTTGTAGCATTCGTTGCATTTATATTTTGTGTTAAACAAAAATAGGCATGCAGTTCTGTGCTGTACTGCAGTAGGATACTTTTCCACTATCGCCAGAAAACTCAAAAGACAAATTTATCCATCTGAGGGAGTAATATAAATAAAAAAAAGTGGGAGATTCTATAAGGCCAATGATAGCTTGACGGCAAAAGCACCGTGAAAGGTTAAGAACTGGGAAGTCCAATGGTCTGAAGTCAATTTGGTTATCTCCATGCACCACTTTAGGTTTCGAAAACAATGAATAAGTTTGTTTGTCCTTAATGGAAACTGCCACTCAGTTTAGACTCGATGAATAGTCGTACTCTTAAAGCTGTGGTGCAAATATTAGCATACAACGCTGCAATACATGCTTGGCAAAAGAGGTGAATACTATACTATCTACATCCCATTATTTTATATGCATATACTTATAAAAGGCGCAGTTTTTTTTGACTGGCCATAGTCGCCTCGATCACTAGTTACGCCTCTGATATAAAGTGTAGCGTAATTAAAATAGAAATAAAAACGATCGTTACGGCTTCTTGTCTACAGGAACTTGAACATTATAAATAATTAGCAATTTATAAAGTAGTATCTGCAGCAGGCGTAAACTTATTTTGTTATCGAAGGTTAAAATAATATTCAACGACTAATAAAAACTTGCATATTATTAAATATTACTTTGGGACTATCATTTTGATGGTTACAACGTTTTATTTCTGACCAAAGCAAATTTTTATTCTTTAATATTGCCATGAACGGACTTTTAAAAACTTTATTATCGCACTTTCTATGATAAACTACTCAGAGAAAGTTTTGTAAAATATTTTTTTATTCTTTCAAATTAATTGCATTGGAAAGCAAGATAAAATGATGCATTTCAAATTCTAGCTTGCAACTTTAAAAAAAAAATTCTATTTTCGAAATGTACTTTTTATTATACAGCATGTTTTAATCTGGCCGTGTTAAAAAATATGTTGTACATACATTTATAATTTTTCAGTAACTAAACAAAACATGATAGCATACATTAAGTTATGTAATTAATCGTGGAAAATATGTTTTATTAATTACTCTAACCTAACCTCTCCGTTAAGAGGAGGCTAGCGCATAAATATGTTTAATTTTACATGCTTGAAAAATGTAGGTCAACTATAAAAGAGCTAAATAACTAAGTTTACATCGTTTTACAATTTGTTTTTACTTCATGCTTGACTAATTCAGATCATGCAGAAAAAAATAGATTTTCTATATCGACAATAATAGACTATTTAATATAATAAATATTATATTTAAGGTCACACACAGCCCTTCGTTTTTTGTGCAAAAGTTCGCATGCGTTAAGTGAATTTCACAATTTACATTGACTGCTTTTTAAAAGTTATTTATTAATTCGGATCGATTATATTGCCATCACATAAATTCCGTTTTCATATAATTTCATATTTTTTTTTGTGCTTAAAAACATTTTTTCTTACTGTCGATGTGTTAAATTTGAATATGAAAACAAGTGAAGAATATGTCAACGCTTGGGTCTTTACATCTTTTATTCAAAAAGTTTACTTCTTGTTATACCTAAGATTTATTTTTATTTATTATTTTATACAAATCAATAGATTATAAGTAACATTTTTCTCTTATTACAATAAGAAATATTCCCTTGTTGTTTATATTGTAGTTTTTTTCAATGTATCACTAATTAAACCATTTATCGGCGTTTTTTCCTACGTGTGTTTTTGAAAACTTTACATTAAACATGTAAATTTAGGGAGAAGATTCCATAATATAAATATTGACAAAAGTACTTATTAACAATTCCCAAATATAATATTTTTTTTATCTGAGTCATTTTACTATCAAAAATTACATAATGTGATGCAGCCTATTCAAAAAAAAAATGATATCATGTAAGAACAAGTTTTTTGAAAATGGAAACTTATTTACAAATATAGTGATAGCAGATTAAATTTAAAAAAAATACATTAACCATAATATGTTATTGTAGTGAATAAAAAATAAAATAATGAATACACTAACTTCTAAATTATTTAAAATCAATTTCCATCAAGCACTATCAGTCGAAAATATTAATTGAATACATTAACGTTCATGAAATTGACATTTGTAACACAAACATATTATAACAGCCTTTTTTGGTTATGTAGAAAATATAAGACATGTCTGCCCTGTACCAAAGTGCGCTCTAGTCTCACTTCATATTGTTAGATTATGTATATTATCAAAATACCAATTTAATGTAAAATACAATTTTTAACTAATTTTAAGAATTATCCTAATTATTAAGTAAACTAATCTGTCAATAAAAAACCTACATAGGGATATTTCATAATTTTTTCAGCAAACTATGACAGTGGTTGCTTACCTTGATTAATCACGACCCTTTTAGTTTTCTTTTAATATTTTACGCTGCTTTATATATTCTAATTTTATATTCATATACATAACAAAGTAATCATTTAGATTCATATTAAAATAATGACATCATACAATGATGAAAATAAAAATAAGGTTTACATACATTGGAGAGGTATTATTAGAAAGTGAACGTATTTCTTTGGCAAAATTATTTATTATTATTATTTAATTATTAAAAAGTATTTTATTGTGTAGAAAAACTATAAAGTATCTAGACCGCTAGAAAAAAAAAACAATGTCAAAAATATTAAAAACAAAGACAAAACTTGAGAAATGCTCGTTCAAAATGATCTCCTTTAAATTTTGGCGAAGTGGAATGAGCTAATTTTAGAAATAAAGCCCTTATTACACTTTAAAATATATAACATTAAGCAAATTCAAAGAAAACGACTTATCGCTTCTTCTGGTTGTATAAAAATATACAATAATGAGCGACAAAGCTCCACATACAATACACCATAATTAATAAAACTAATTGCGTCTGGTAGAATTAATAGTTTGATCTCTTGTTTTAATTTGATTCGAGTCATTTGATTTTTTTTAACTATCTGAATTTATGGGAAGATATATAGTTTTTAATTTTTTTTTAAGGCAGTTGAATTGTTATCAATCGGTGGTATGTTTTGTACATTACCGCCGTTGTCAGAGCAATTCATCGCATTCATGATAAAAAGGATAGTTTTTGAAAGTGATTAAAAAAAGAAAAATAGAAATCTTGCTTAAAAGCTAAAAAAAAAAACTTTCAAATACCGCCATAAAACAAATAGATACATTATTGAAACTGAAAGAATTCGTTTCAAATATTGGACTATTATTAGCAGACATCATAGGAAGGTAAATAAATCATACAATGTACTTCATTTTATAAAATTCATGTAACATTAATCAGTTTTGGTGCACTCTCTGGAGTTATAATATTGGTAACACTTACACCACGTAAATATTTGTCGTATTCCTTTGATTTACGAAGTATAACACGTTAAAAAATACTACTTGTCATATTATGTATGTAGCATATTACTGTTTCAATGCTTCCGCATCATAAGCGGATGGTGGAGATATATTATAAGAGTGCGAATTATGTCGTTATTATTTCTAAATATTCAGTAGAAAGTCTTAGATATCATAGATTAACTATTAGCTTATTTGCTTCAATAAAAATTTGAATATGATGCAGCAACCTCGATCTTTAGCTAGATATTTTCAACAGAGTATGACCCATAAATATCAAACAAAAATAACGATGTTTTGAGGCGAAGGTAAAATTTTGAATTCAGATTTTGGAGAAGGGAAATCTCCGTGGGACATGACATTAAAATATTTAACAAAAGTTACGTATTTTTTATTCATATGCCGCTTTATTATAAAATATATGCATATGTCATGGCATTGACATACGTTAGCTGAGGTTTTATATAAGGCATTTGTATATTCGACGTAACAGGTAACGATTAAGAAATAAATTAGCATTTTAATTCAATGTTTGGCCTATGCAAACGAATTTGATTTGACAAAGAAATTCGTTCTGTGTCATCTACCCGGTGATACAACTATAATGGAGCAGTTGCTCTAGGCGCACGAATCATAGAAGGCGCAAATTAAAAAGGATAACATAGAAGACAGAGAAAATTTTGTGAAGTGCGCACACGAAGGGTGAAAAATGAGAAATTATAATTTTATGAAGGAAGTTACATTACGCGATATCATTTCTCGATCAATAGAATTTTTTTTCGTCAGAAACAAGTTTATTTACTGCACGGCACTAAAACTACACCACTGAATCCACCAAGGTCTGCAACTTCCACATGGTCAAATATCTTCTTTTAGTTTTCAGTCGGCGACTTTTACATATCATTGAAATTTAAAGATGATGATAAAAGTGAAAAATATTCGACTCGGAAACGGACTTCGACAGTTAATATACTTTGTGGGCCATCACGGATTATTTTTTGTCTTCAATATTTGAGCACGTACTATATATTATGATCTTTGAGTGGAATCTTGCTAACTGAGCATGTTTTTTTAGACGCAGTGTACCAAATCTTATTAGACAAAATAATTTGTTAAAGATAAGTAAGTGCTCGAAGAAAATGTAGATGACAGCTGTTGTATTGATGCTAAGGCTTAGAGCTTTTTCATACCTACCTATGAAATTGTTTTATTTTTGTTATATAACTGATAATTGATATTAATTACAGTTTTCGCGGTGCTGACATCACGACCAAAACACTTAACTAAAAGATTTTGGAATAGCACAAAATATATTTTATTTTCACACATATTGCCAATCATAAAAAAATATCCAAAATATTATGCGACACAGATTTTACAGGAGATAAAATAACTCTTGATAGTCAGTATTATTGCATTAAATACTCGTACCATACAGTCATATTGTAAAATTCTACAAAAAATATATATTAGTCCACACGTTTTAAGTGTTGTTTTAACTTATTTTTTACGAGGTTTGATTGTTAGTCATTCTCCGAGCCCACAAAATGCACAATTTATTTAACCTATAGATTAGTGTTTTGAAATCGGTTTTGTTGCAATGTAATTCGTTGGTGTGAGTGGCGTGTGTCTAAAATTAGAACACGATGTTTCTGAATCATTTTTTGACCATAAAGCAATAAAATTTCGAGTATGTCTTGATGATGATCAATTAAATTATACTTGGGTGCAACAATCGAAGAGATCGGTAACCATTTTTTAAAAGTTTATTTTAAATTTATGATCACGAAAAGGATTTGTTTTTATTTGATAACTACGGCAGAAATTCCGAATATTGTACATTTACGGACTGTTTGACAAGCCAAAGTACGTTTATCCACTCAGCCACAGAAACAAAACATCAGTATTCTGTTTATTTTACGATTTTTTTTTAAATGGAATAAAATCTGATAAAACAATTATAATACTTTATTTTTTCGTAGCATATCAATTTATGCAATAAAATACATTTACATGTAATCACAAAGTGTAATGTAAAATGTATTCTTTGCAGTCTACATAGTTACTGTAAGCGTTGCGTAATGTTGATTGGTTGTTAAAATAAGCTATAAGATTTTTCCTCGATCGCGAATTGGTTCCTAAAAAGCCCTTCGACACTGTTTTAATAGCGTAATAAATGAAACTCATTAAATGCTGTCAGTTGCGCAACCGTTTAACCACGAACGTTAAATTTTCGAAAAGATGACGCGCCACTGTTGATCAACAGGTTTTAAGACAAAGTATTTTTTCGGCCGGATTTCAATCCAATGTTACACTGATAGGTTATTTTTATCATAGATGATTTGAGGTCAACCGCGAAAGTCGGCCACGAATGTAGATGCCGTGCCGTTTTAGGCGGATTCAAAACAACGCATCGATATGATCATTCTTGTCTAGGAGGCATGTGTGTTTTTTGAAAGTTATCTTAAATACATGCATTTAAATAATTATACGCCAACAAAAAACGTAAGAAATAATTTATTTCATCGCCGATTTGTATTAATAAATTGATACTTATCATTTATTATGATTATCAAATTTTAGTTACATGAATTCTATATTAAAATGCTTGGATAACTATGTAAAATAAAAATAATTATAAGAGTTATTCTTTCTTTGATGAATATACAATATATGATGTAACGTGGGTATGGACTATGTTATTTTATGTCGCTTTATTTAAAGATTAAGATCTAAGATTTAAGATTCACAAGCTGTTTATATTGAGAATTAATTTAAATATAAAAAAATATTTTTTGACAATGAAAAATTTTATATATATCTACAGAAAAATATAATTTAAAATCAATGTCGTGAAACATTTGAAATGAACATGACCAAAATATCTAAAGACAGAGGCGTAAGTAGCAATTAAGGCGCCTATGGCCAGTCAATGAAAATGCGCCTTTTATAAGTATACGCATAAAGAATAATGATAAATAATATTATTAAAATTCATAAATGTGCGTGATAAGAAATCACATTTAGTGAAAAATGGAATATCCATATTCTATAAAATAATTATGTATAATATAAAATAGAATGTTTTACTAAAATATTTTATTAATTGAATAGTTAAAAATTTTCAGGTTTGGAATTTGTAAAATCATGTGCGACTGAATCAATTATTATTAATTATTAATCATAAATACAATGAATACATATTATATAGAAAATAACCCTAAGCTACTAAGCTTTATTAGTATTTTAGTTTACTGTTTGGAAATGATTCGCATAAATCACATTCGACCATTCATCCTAGAATTCGAAGATGACGAAGAGCTTTAAATTTTTATAAACGATTCTTGTCAGAATTTTAAAAATTTAAAGCTCATTTTGCAACTGTGTATAATCTAATTCTCTTTTGTATTCACTAGATAAGTTGGCTGCTGCTTTTTTAAAGTCTGAACTGGAGTTTCATACAAAGTTTTTCCAGATAAATAATTAATAATTTATAGACAACGGTGTTCGTAAAACAGATATTTTGATTAATCTCTGTATAATATACTAATGATAATACATATTACCTTTCCACGCTTTCTTTTATTCTCTGAAAAAGACTGTTTCAACCAATATACTTTCATATTTTTGGTTTCTAAATTGTTTGAAAACGTCAGTAAACTTTAGATAATTTTGCAAGAATCCATTGTATCGTGGATCTTTTGCAACTTGTTATTTACGATGCCTTATTTTCTCCAAAATTTTGTGACAAGCCCATCTTTTTTCAACTTCTCAAGTATTTCGGTCTTCTTCTTCTCCTCTGGTTTTTTTCGTTTGATGCAATAAAGTCGATAAAACACTTTTATATGAACACATTTTCTTAGTTTTTTTTTGATAAAAAATATTATCGAGCACAACTGCTGCTTATGGGAACAATCAGCAGTGCTATCAAATACAATGCTATGGTATATTTGATTTTTTTTTTATATCGCCAATTATAATTTGTCTCACTTTGAAAACTAAAAGACTGATAAAATCATTTTCGATAAAAAAGACATAAATTTAATTTAATTAAATAATAAAAAAAAAATCAATAAATTATTTTGGCGCCTTCCTGGAACGAGGCGCCTATGGTCGCGGCCATACTGGCCATATACTTTTTACGTTTCTGACTAAAGATAGCTTATATATAGATATAATAAAACCATTCAATTGATCAAATCAATTGGTTAATATGAATATGAAAATTACAACAATAAGGCTAGAATGCTAACCGAGAGTTTTGTTTATGTTTATGCTATATTCTAACGTCTATCCAATCGTCATGCTATTTTTTTAAAATATTTATCTATACACGCTTAGTTTCACTAGATTATTTATTTGTGTTTATTTTTCATTCTTATCTCATATCATATTCTGTTATGGTGATATAATGTTTATTTGAAATTTGCGAACGTTATTATGGATCTATATTAAATTTGTGACCCACGATTCGTTTGTATGCATCTTTATAAAATTTCGACATCAGTATATATTAAACATATTTGGTCATAGATAAAATAAATTTGGTTTGAAATCATTTTTTACTAGTCGATATCAATTAATAATTTTGATCTTGATATATTCGATAAAATAATGATTAATAATAGAAAAAATGTTACTTTATAATAGTTTATTATAATTATCATGATATATTCGACAATATTATAATATAATACTAAACATATATTTTATTCGATGATATGAATTTTAATGTAGATTTCAAGCCTGTCAAAATAAGGCTTCACATTTTAGGAATCTATTTACACATTTATACTCGGAGTGAACACGGCCCAAGAAATGTATTCACACGTAGTCTTAAATAATTATAAATTAAATATTATTAATATTTAATTGACAATGTAACATATTTATTTAAATCAATTATGTGGTGAAATAGAACATTTTGATTGTTGCGCTAAAATGAAAAAAATGGCATAACGTAGATGTTAACAAGCATGCGTACTGATATTAAAATGGAAGAAAGTGATGTATATAAAACTTGATTGACTTTTTAGTCGGCCTCATATTTAATTCACTTACGTTTAGTTTGGATTCAATCAAGCTAAAGTGACAGGTAAATTTCTGCACCACAAAAAATGACATTAAAATATTTGGCCTGATTTTATATAAAACAATAATATACTCGTTTTTATTGGTCATTTTTTAAAACGAATCAAGATTTTTCGTTTGAATGATTTTTCAAGAATCATGCAATTTCTGTAATGTTTCGGGTCCCGCAAGCCAAGTGTTAAAGATTTGTTATTTTAAATTCGTTTATTACCAACGAAGAGAACCGTTTATTATTTTTAGTAGATTCACACCGTGAATATCACATTAAACAATATTTGAACATACGAATAGAAAGAGTAAGCAATCGAATTATTGGGTTTGAAATATATTCTTTGATAGTCTGCTAGAAAATACGGTAAATGTGCAAGCACGCAATGGTATGATCAATCCCATTCTGTCCACCGTGCTTCATAAACACTACCTTCTTTTATATGGCAGAAGCATTAATTGTAAAACTAATTTCGATAATATTATCAGTAACGCCGATAGAGAGAAGGAAATATAAGTGAGCAGTAAGTGGGTACCATCTGACGTATTTTTTAGTTTAAATTTAATAGTTTAAAGGTTTTTTTTATTTCTTAACATAATATATTTTTATTTACATTGAAAGTGATACATATAAACTTAAGTTAAGTTAGGTATATCTAAACATATTGATTTGACAGTTTGAACTTCAATGCTAAAAATTGATAGAAAATTCATAATTTTCGTATCAAGAATAATTAATACATGCAAATAAATTTTCTAATAGTACATTAGTACTTTAGGTATTTTTTACCCTGCTGTGAAAAATAGCTGCGTACGTTATTAAGTAGTATTTTAATATTAATTTAATATCCATTTATTCACTGTCGCTGGTTTCTTGACCTAACCTTTGAGTGGCTGAGTGACCTTAAACTCGTATATGGAAAATTTTAATATTTCATAATAGTTCGACACGAAAGATTGGCCTGAATACAATTAAACCTTTTTAATCACTTATGTATATTTATGAGTGGTATTCAAAACCATAAGCTAGTAATTAAATGAAAAGTTATACCTTTACGATCTAAAATCCGAATAAATACATTGTGAGCTCGTATCCGTAGTTGCAAAATGTATACGAACATTACGAGCAAATAAAACTTTATGAAAGAGTAATATTTATATTGCAACTAAAAAGTGAGAAGAATTAACAAGTGCCCGCAGCTAGACTCTTGTTAGACACCCTGGATTTGATTTAAAGTATGTTGATGTATTTTAAATGTATATGAGCATATCTTTAGACATAGTTCAATAGATATACATCTTGAAAATGTTTAACGTTGATATTTGGATCTAAAACAACAGTCCTTGGGCTAAAAGAATAACTGTATTGTTATAAAATATCTTAAATAACAATAATTTTGTTTAAGTTAAATAAGAATTATATATATGCGTGTATATGAAGATGATATAAGGCAACATTAAGAGTTTTTTGTTCATGCTATGCTCAGTTAATGCAGAATGATCTTGCTAGCATACCAGTAATTGATTAAAAATATGTGGACACTTCTGAGTCTAAATGATGCTTGGTCCTGATGATAGAGTACCATATAAGCTACCAACAAAACCGTACACTTATGCAACCAGCATCCTTTCCTTTTCATGCTTTAGCGATGCTACAGCAGTGATTATTTTCTACATTGCATATTAAACATAAACTATGGGACATGCTATAAAATACAACCAAAGAGCAATGCACCTTGTATACGATAAATTGTGTTTGTCATAAATATATTTTTTTAATTGTACATAATAATTATTGGAAAACATTTATTTAAGGTTTTAGCCAAAAATATAATAAAAATGTAAGACACGTTTATGACTGTGACGTGATGTTTCCCTATTATGACGTAGCCCAGGCTTCGTAAAATCCGGTTTGCAGAATACTTACATCTATCGCAACAGTCGTAACCCAAAAATGTTGGACATGACATTATCTTGATGATATTCTATACAAGATTTTTAAGGTATAATAAAAAAATGTTGAAACTGTAATCGTAATAATATTTTTAGAATATCGCGTTTTATGATAACCAATTTAACAAGTGTCTTGATGTTTATTAATTTGTGATGAGTGAATAATAAAATGAGTTTTCATGACATTTTGTCAACTGAGATTAATATTCAAAATTATGGAATCAATATAGTTTTAAAATGCAAAGGTATTTTCAAAGAATTATTGTAGAATATTTTGTGTCAAATACACAGCTCGGTGTGCCATTAAAATTTGCGTGATATCACAATATTCATTGCCAAAATTTTGTTATAATGTCCATGTATTTTAATAAAAAAACAGCAGCTGATGTTAATTACCCAAATCTTGTATGATGCAAGAAAAATAACCAAAATAAAACAGGTATACCCAAAATAATTTTCTGTTTTCTTTTTTATTATTTCTTGTAGCATTTTTTAATAGGTAATAGGTATCTTTTATTAATTAGCCATAAACATATTTAGAGTATTTTTGCACTTTGCATTTTGTTTATTAGATTTTGGACGTATTTTGTACGATTGGTACGAAGTTGGGTATTTGTAAATATATATTATTTCATATCTTATTACATATTAAATATATTTTTTAAAATACATGAATGGCTGGTGGTTTCATATAATGATCTAGCGGAGAGGTTAACATGCACGCCTCGCATCCAGGGAAAACGGATTCCATTCCCACATCTGCTGATTTTTGTAAATTCATACAATGGAAAATAGCGTGTCCATTGGGGTGTGACAATCAATTCCAATGAGAAATTATCTGTCAAGACATGTATGTATGCACATTACGGAGATACGTATGCTCCAATTTCAGATCTAAAATGCGAAAAAGTCTTAGAAAATAGGAGATATGCGGTTGATCACTGCGTTCTCAATTTTTTTCAATAATGTAGAATTAGACTCTCGACGACTATTAGACGTGTTATGATACAGAGAGGCGGCCACATTAGGTGGCACCCTAAGAGGGCGACATAAGCAGCGAAATCAAATTACATTATGAACCATTTAATAAATAAAAACCTTTACACATCGCTTTTCTAATTAGTATATACCATTTAAAGGGCGGCATTCTGAAAACTTGCATTATACTGAGAAAATCTACCACATGGTATTGGTTATACTTACTTGAGAAAAAATATCGGAACGTGTCTTGTGTCAATTTTTATAAATTTTTCATTTCCCTGCTGTGAATATTCGATTACGTAATATTATATTAAGCAAGGCGTGTTGTATTTATGGCATGGTTGCGGTTGTTCTGTGGCAGTCTCAGTTATAAAAGGTCGGACAAGAGCTATTATTTAACAAAATACTGTGCAATTTGTTTTGATGAATGTATGATACTAGAAAAAAATACAATGTGAAAAATTAATTTAAATAATTGTACCAGTGTTGCACTCATTTCATTATTTTAATATGAAATCATGAATGTCAATATCAGAACGGAATTTGACATAGAACCATAGCAAAGGATTTGAAATAGTAAAACTTCCAGTGTTAAAATGGATTGATGTTGAAAAAAGCCTTCATACAGAGAAACTAGCTACACCATAAGAAAAGCACTCGGATACCCAAATATGTAGGAGTATTAATTACAATACGGGAAGAAATCAGACACCAACCAAATTTTCTTTGGAAGAGTAATGTAATTTTTAGAGAAGCATATCACTATTAAACAGAAGATTTATTCAACTGTAAATATGGCCCCGATGCGCGTTGAGGACAAATATTAAATAACCTCAAAGCTAAAATTTATTATAGAGGGGCCGCGCCGCGACTTTACCATTTGTTATCGAAATTAAAATAAATTTAGTATATACGAATATACATGTAGTGTCGAATAAATTATGTTGAAAAAATAAATGCAGAGAGGTCCACCTATTCAGACAAGTTACCGGTTTATTTGAATACAAAGTGCAATTTTAGAACTTTTTCAATGCCAACACATTTAAATAAAAATATATATAAATTTAAATGTATACATTCTAAATTATTTAAAACTGGTAAACTTCCATATCACATATGGAACCAGTTTTTAGAATTTAAAATCAATTTCCATCAGTCAACAATATTAATTATATAAATGTATACATTATTAGCTCAACACGGATTGTTTTAAAGGCAATAAAATAATTATGTTAAGCTATTATTTTACAAGTGGACGAACAATTATTTGTGTCAATATCATTACTAAGACCTTTATTCATATTGAAAAAGTGAGCTAAAAAAAACCGTTATAATTTAGATTTTTTTTTATTATTTTCGGGCTGAAGAAGGCAAATATAAAGCTCTGTAATGTGAACTAAAAATGGTGCAGGTATACACAGCAAAAATTGCATCTTTCACGTTAAAAAATCCTTATGCAGCTGTATTCTAAACATAAACATTTGGCACCAACGAGAATACGCTTATCATTCGGCAAACAGAAGAATAAATGATTCTGCAATAATTATAATTTGGTATTCTACTTATTTAATTAGTAAAATGACTAAAATATTTGTTTTTATGGCTTCACAACAATATTCTGGAGCCTTGAAAGTTTACATCAGTTAGATGCCGACTATAGATTAATAGTATTATAAATACATTTTTGTAAAAAAAATTGACACAACTGCTTCAGCCATTTTTTACATATTTTAATATCTTTAGTTTATAATAGGCAATGAATTGATAAATATACAAATTTTAATGTAAATAACCAATCACGAGTATTTATATTTAACACTTTTAATATCCAGCAATAAAATAGTAATATTGTAAGCATTTGCAAAAAAAAATATTTTAAACTAAATAATAATAATTAATGATGTGTATATCCTGATGGTCTGTAAAAGTGTTATATTATACGAAAATTAGTACTTCTTAAGTGTATTTATCGTAATAAAACATTATTTTTCATTTAGGTTTATTTTACTGTTTTGAGAGTGAAATATTAATAAATGTTTTGGACAAATAAGAATTAAACATTTTGTGCTAAAAAATTAATACTTTGATAATTTTAACATATTTATAACATAGTTAACTAATTTAGTTACTAACGTAAGAGAACAATTTTTTAGCTTTAAAGCTTTTCATGCAAATTTGTCCGGGCATATCTTTATCAAATATATTTTTAAAAGTCTCATGAAAAATGCCATGAATATTAGCACGTGTCTTCCCTAACGTTTTTTTGAAAACCAATACTCTTTGTATATCATCTGAAGTCAAATAACTCTTCATTTTTGTAAAATACTACGCATGAATCTGATCGGCTCATTATATAATTTGTTATTTTGATATTGGCAAACAAGTTTTTAATTTTATAATATTATTTTTTTGCATAAGAACACTTTTTACCCACGATGCGGCACTGTCTGAAATAAATGACCAATAAGTAATTTTATTAGCTATTTAACTTTTACTGTAAAATCTTTATAAGAAAAAAAATGCTATATCGGAGAAATTGACAAAATTATTATTAAATTATTATATTAGGACATACTTTAATGATAGATAAAATTTCGATAATAAAATAATTATATGTATTAGAACTAGTTTTGTGAAAGCCGTCTTTTTAATATCAACTTACAAGACTTGCAATTAAAAATTTACGTAAAAGTAACTGATTTTATTATCAAAATAACCGTTTTGCGTATTTGCGTTTAAAAACTTCGTGGTATCGTAACTAAATAATAATATAAGTATTCTGACTGTATATATTATAAAACTTGCAAACCGCAGGCTAAATAGTGAAAGAATTTTGAATATGCTACATGCTGGTTCATTCAGATCTTTTGGATGATTATGATAAATGATCGAAGCTGCCTTCAGTTTTTTTTTTTAAATAACACAAGAAAGATCATTATTATTTTACAAAAATGGTATATGAACTTAAATTGATCATATTCATTGCGGCCACATATTTTGTAATCACATCATGATTATCGAACCACTCTAAATTACTTGGACTAGATTTGATATTTAGAGGAATTTTTCAAGTCAATGCCATCAGCAAAATTGTGAAATGATCATCAGTTTGTGACTGTTTTATACAAAAATGCAAGTTTTAAATATGTTCACTGGTGGTGTAATATTTGTTTGGGGCATCTTGGTGTCATATGAGCAGTAGTATAGAGGGACTATGGCAGTGCCTTGACACTTCTCCTAAAATTGTTTTAGGATGTATCAGTTTTTCATTTTATAGTATTGACAAATATTAAACAGAAAGTTGTAGTATACATGTGATTCTTACAAGGTAGGGACTTGCACTTCGGTATCAGAAGTTGTATGATCAACTCACAAAGTTTCTAAGAATTTAAGAAAAAATCGTAGGTATAGGACTGAACATGTGATGGGTTGAGCAACAATCTATTCTTAGATAAGTCTTAAGATTATGGATTTTTGTATAGTCCTTTTACGAAGATGGTATCTTTTTGTTGTGAAGATCTACGGGTATACGAGTATCATTAAATTAAATTTAATGTGTTTGTACATTTATAATCCATGTAATTAACCGAAAAATAAATCATTACGGTCAATGGTGAAAATTTTAATTAACTGCTTGCACCTTGAAATCCTTCTTTTATTATACATAATAAAAAATATTATCCTGGTATATGTATTCATATAAATGTATTTACAGTTTATGAGTAACAATGTATTTATATTCTTCAAAGGATGCTTGATCCGGTTGAAAGGCATAATCAAATTCTATTGTTTTTTGTTTTGAGTGACAGGTGGCTCAGTGACCGTGGAGCAAAACGCAACTGTATTTTATTTCAATATAATCGTATTCAATCATACACTTATACATTTTTTATTAATTTAAAAAATAATATTTACAAAAAAAAAAAAATTAAAATAAAATAATAAGG
>JAGVSQ010001741.1:0-27596 GCA_022683975.1 Rhyacophila evoluta | reverse complement strand
ATACATAAATACATAAGAATCATTAAATAATTTTATAATCAGAGTTAATATCATAGAGACGGTGTGACTAAATAAAGTAAGTTATATTAGTTATCAGGAGTGTAACTTTTTTTGTAAGAGAAGTTTTTAACCGAAGTAAAGATTACCTTCTCAGATTTCTTTCCGGTAGATTAATCAATTAATTAAATACATACGATATCGTAGTAAGAGATTGTAGCCTAATATAATATTTATCTGGTATATCGATTCCTGTATCCGAATCTATGACAGGTCAGATCTTTGATAACAGGCGTTAGAGAAATGTGGAATTTCACAGGACAAAGGCGGTGTACATATTGATTGTAAGGGTTATATTAACTTTCCACTTGAAGATACAATATAAGCTGCACGATAACTCTTAGCGTCGACTCATTGTAACTATCCTCACTACACCTGATGTTTAAAATTATATTGATATGGTCTAAACAAAAAAAACATAATCTATAAATTCGCTAATCATAAATATATCAAGTTTAAAGTATTGTAAGAATTAAATTTTTCTAAATATATTATATATTGATCCCTTTTCGGTACAAGATTGTAAGGGGCGATTTGATGAACTGGCAAAAGATCGGAAGTAATCATGCAGCCCAAGTCATAATTTATGCATCACGATCTTTTGCCAGTCCATCAAGTTGCTGCTTACGATCTTCTGCCGAAAAAATCTCGACATAAGCATAATCTCAACTGTTGCAAAAGAAACAATTTTTCTTAGAATACCGTGTATAAATTTATTGCATGATTTGTTATGCTTAGGTACTTTCAATTTTTTTTTAAGTTAACTATAATTGTTTTCTTGCTATCTCTAGTAATTAAATATTAAATTTATGTTAGCCGTAAATTAGTTAAGAAATCCATTTATAACTGAAAATTTAATATTTCAACAATGTTAGTAAAGTCTCTTACTTATCTTGTGCCTTTTCATGGATAATAATAAATAAGTACGTAAAGAATTTACGTTATTTTTACAAGAACAGGTCTCAAGTATGTATTTTTAATTTAATTATAGTGTATTTTGGTTATTAATTTGGTAACAATTACAGTCACTTTTCATCAACACATATCTCTTCTAGTAACTTGACGATAAATATACTGTTGACTAAGTTTGAAATTAATCCACAATTATTTATGTTGAAGGTAAGCCAACAAAGACGTCCCACAAAAAAAAGTCGGTAAAATTTTGTGTTTATGTTGAATGACATCTGCCGGTAATTTTGGCTCGATTCGAAAAGGTTAACGTTTATTTAGAACAGGCTAAAATATAGAGACAGGATAATGGTAAAGCTTCCTTTAATGTGGTTTAAAGCCACAACCCTTAGGATCGTAAATTATCCGGATAGGTAGGTATATTAACAATTTGTCCTTAATCGACCTTCATGAGTCTTGCGTGACCTTAATAATAATACATTATGAATTCAGGAGAGAACCTAATTAAACAGGAACATCTGTTCTAAAAGCTTTCCCCGACATACAAACATATTCCATTAACAATAATTACTTACGATTTCATTACTTTTCATTAATTTATTCGGGATATTTTAAAAACACATTGATCTGGTAAACGTACCAAATTTCCCGGAGTGCTTCAATTCCAAAAGCGTGAAACAAAAATATGTAAAATAATATATTATATTCTTCAAAATTACACTCGATTCAAATAGATATTAATGAACATATATGGATAATTAATATTGAATTAAAAACAGTGGTTTTATAATGTACCATTCATGTAAGTAGAATAAAATATTCTGACTATCGGGTACTATCCACAGGATGTACTCCTGGAACTAAGAGGTGCTGGCATAACCTGGGAGGATGCTAAGCGACTAACAAGTAACTTTCTGAAAGTGCTATGTGGCGGCGGTATACTCCACATACGAAGCGAACAATATGATAGAAGAAGTGTAAAATACTATTGATATCGATGTCAATATAGTGGTTTTCTATCGACCATTAACAATACCTAAAAGAAATCAACACAAGCCGTAGGGCGTTTTGTAGATACTGGTTATCACCGTATACCTAAGTTTGATTAATGCTTTTCTTTTTTCTAAAGGTTTTATCATGGGACTTTCGTATCACTTTTCTACGAAATTTTGTGAATTGAAACCCTACTTCAAGGCGGTTAATAAAAAACCGGTTTTTCAATGATTGACACTGAGTGATTTTCTCGTCGCCTATGGTTTTACCGATTGATTGTTATTTCACCTATTTGACTAACCATACACAGTCACAGAATTTGAACTTTCGGCTTAAAATTATTAATAAAAATATATAATGTATTAAGTAAATAAATTATAAACCAATTCAGTTGAGAGTGACTGTGGAAGCATAGCTCAAAAGCAAAGAAACATAGTAGTAACAATAACAAACCCATTTAGACAGCAAAGCTATCAAACGTAAACTTGTTCAATTAAATATATTATTGATGGAATAACAGCCCATTGCTGGAAAATAATTTTCCCGTCGTTAATACTGTACCACGGAGCGTAAGTACGGAAGAATTAATGGCATTTTTAACTGCGATGCTATAACCGAGCCGTAAGATAGTTTTGCTGTTTATCGGGTTTAACTAAGTAAGAATAAGTCCGTACTTCCCTAATTGCAGTCAGAAGCCGGCTTGGCAAACTACGTGATTAGTGCAGTCGACTTCAATGCCGGTAAGGAAAATTTTAAACGCTAACAGGGATGGATTACAGATTTCAAACTGAAAAACCGGTATTTTAATATATTTTTAAATTTTGTTACACAATGACTTTTAAATTGCTATAAATATTTATGAATGTAATTACTTAATTCAGTAAGTATAAATAGATCAAAAAAAAAAGAAAAAATATGTTTTTTTTCATTTTAAAAAAATGTGTTAATCATATAAAAATACTCGTATTCGTTTCCGTCGGTAAATTTAGACAACGATTTACATAAAATATTTTCCCTTTTAATTTAATCAATATTTCTATAAATATAAGTTACAATGTTAGTTAAATCAGAGTTTTATCAATTCTGTATTGAAATACTAGCACATACAAAACAATTTTGTATGTTTTAATGCATATCCAACAGATGACAGAATAAAATCTGTTATTAATTATATTTTAAAAGCTTGTGTAAATAACTTAAGCGCAATAACTTTCCACAAAAATGGACGACATAAAACTTATAACGTACGCACCTCATAAATTTTTCGGCATTATAGATTGCGGACCCATGTCCAGTGGTAGATTTAGCACTCGATAGGCTCCAGGCGCAATACAATTTTGACACTTTTCCTCAATATTTATACTTTCGTCGAGAATTTTGTGGTTTCTTGATGTTTTAGGTTCCACTCTATCTTCATAATTTTTACTTTAGTCCGGATTTTTTGAGGTCAGCTCCTCGTTAATTTGGAGGCCCCTTCCATGTCACTACTCTCCATGTCGATAGCTGTATTAAAATTTTAATGTTAAAACGAAGGACATGGCTGCTTAATGAAGTAAGCAACTGACCCTCGTAAAAAATAATACTCAAGAAAAATCGAAAAGTTCCTTATAATTCCGAATGGAAATCACAATCCAATAATGTAGGTTCTGTAATATTTTTTTTCTATGTTAGAAGTAAATCAATTATGGTATTTCTCCGTCTATACATTGTATTTCAAATCAAATAGCTTTAGAACATTTACAATATAGAAATCTAAAATACACAACGCACAAAAATACCGGTATTATCACGTGCCCTTAAGTCTACAACCACTATCATTATGTTGTCAATTTATTTTTAAAGGCAGCGCTAGATGTATTATACAATAATAGGGCCGCTATGAATTTTACCGTTATCGAAGATCATCGAATTTGGCAGTGAAATTATAACTACTATACAGCGGATGCAATTTAACATCTGACGCAATACTGAACAAATAATTTGCCTCTACGATTTCTAACCTAACAACTATTATTTTAATTAGATTAATAGAATGTAATTCGTTAACCAGTTCCACTAATTCCGCAAAATGCGTTTGCGTGACATTATGGTAAGATACGTCATTCCTGGGCTCATAATACTTTTATTTGCAAAAATTGTCGGTAATTTATAATAATAACATTCCGTTCCAGGATTTGTTAATATCAGGGCAGGATATAAGTATATATTCTAAAAACATACATATCATTTCCTTTAAATACGAATACCACGTATTTAGTTCGAGTTGTGGATACGATTTTCATTTTTTTGTAATTTTTTCAAAACTACATAAAATAATAAAAGCACGCATTTATTAATAAAATAATTACATGAAATCACTTATCGATTTTTGTGACTTAAAAAATTAAACAATTAACTCGTATCAATACTTTTTACAGACATTGACCAGATAGCACGCACATTACAGCGTAAGCTTTATAGTTTTCTTCGTGAGAACAAGTTTTTTCTATTATTAAAAACTTCAGTGATATATGCAATACGGCGCATCTTCGTGTCAATTATGAAGCAAATTTGACAGAAAAAATACCGAATGCCGTAAATTACTTAACAATAAATGAACCATAACTAAAACGGCAAATTAATGTTGACAAACACTAATAAACTGTACGTTTGAAACAATAACGTGTTGCTAAAGCGCCATCGTCGAGTGCACAACGGTAGTATTAAATTACAATATAATTCAACCATGAATTAAATTATCGATACAAGGGGCTTGAATAAGGTAGTATTTAATGGTGGTATAACCTAATTAGCTATAGTCACAATTAATTACGCTGTAATATACGCGTTAGTATAATTACTTATTGTTCAATTATGCTTTTCATCATCAGTATTTGTATTTACTTTTAGACCCAACCCACAATTCGGAACAAAAAATAATTAGCTATGTAGACAAAAATATCCACAAAGTATTTATTATTTTTCATACAAAAAGCTCAATTCTTTCAGTTTTCTTTCGCTCTGTGTTAGATTTTATTAACGCGAGCTTTTAAACAAGGCCATCAATTTGTCTTATCTCATTTTTGTTAACATACATACAACCAAATGATATTTCCAGTAATGTTTTTGATAATATTTTTCTTTATTATAAATAATACTTATGAAATAATCATTTAAAATTATACGGTGATATCTAGATACATAAATAAATTGTACTTAACCAAAAAGGTCTTCCGTTAAATTATTCAGCCAGTCTAGCCTAGCCGGCCAATTTCGTCGAAATTCCGAGAAATCGCTAGACTAAAATCAACATTTGAAATATGAAACACGAAGCGACAAAATTTTTCACTCACGCGAAAACAATTATTCTGGAAACGGAAACTCACGGAAAAATAACGTTTACCGTAAGTTCGTTGCTTCGTAAGGATGACTAACTCCCAAGAGCTTTCGGTATACTTAGATATAATCTAAGTGGATTGTAGACATTGATTATGCAAACACTTTTTGATAACCTAACCGAGAAATTTTCACGAAAACATTAATACGAAAAATAGTATTGTTCAAGAAAGCTTTTGTTTTATCAAAAGTACACCTGGAGAAAATATGTATTATCAAATCAGTTCCCATTTAAAGCACTGTATAATTTATAACTGTTTTCACTTATATTATAAATGTTCCATTGACTGTAAATAAAAGAATAATTTATTATTCTGAAGATGTTTGCTGTAGTGAATATTGTATCGTCTGTAGTTCTAATACGAACTGAGAAATTAGTACAAATCTAAGCTGATGACACTCTTTGTAATACATTTTACTTAATTATTAATGTTTGCTTCCGCATCACTAACTTTGATAAAAACTTTGAAATCATTTAATAAAAACAAGTGAGTGTATGCAAGAGTGTGTTGTTACCAAGAAAATGTAAAACCTCTGAGCTGGAGACGAGGATTTATTTAAACAATACTCAGTACACGCAGCAGTTTTACATTTTAGTCGACAAGCTTCTGAAAGATAATTTGACCCATCAATCATGAAGTAGATATCGAATATAATATAGAAACAACACTCCTAATTGCCTACAGTTAGACGTTGAGCAAACCCCCGTATACCGTATGCTTCATCCATGACAGCCTACAGACTGTTTGCCCCTGAAGCTTTAAATATAATACAACATAATTACTCACAAATAATCACCCTAACATTTAGCAATATTTATGTTTATTTCAAAGAAGTTGAACTAAAAATATATCCAGGGCATCACAAAAAATATTATCAATATTAGACATATTCAGTCCAATTATACAATACGGTAGAAAACCAGCAGTCTTATAAGATAATACATATTAATTAAAATAGAAAAAAAATCTCTGCAACTGTAAATTTTTAATCTTTTCGCGAGCGGCAGAAGTTTTCTTACTCGATTAGATTAATCAATAAAAAACGTTCGTTGTAAATTTTGGGCAATAATAATTAGTTGAATAATGTTGGCCAACCTGCGCATTTAATTGTTACCGTGTGAGATAGGCCGTCAGTATCTATAACCAGTTTTCTGGCTGTATTTCTATAATAAAATATTATTATGCCTAGCATATCCATTTACCGGTAATACCAAGGTAGTGGAATAGACGAGAACTCGAGCAGTAGTATAACGGTGTGCAATAAATTCCTTTATCATCTTCAAACAACTTTGCGGAAGGACGTGGAAAGATGTCTTTAAAATAATGCTGAACCTATTATTTTGTACTCTGCGTTGTCTGAATATTGCATGAACGTACTGAAGCTGAGCTTTTCAACAGGTAAAAATATTTCCACGCGTTGGTGACATATTACCATGTAGCGGGTACACGAAAATGCATTTTTCATTTTCAGTAATAGCTGTCGAGTCGGGGTTAACATAAAGACTAGCCTCGGAAAAAAATTCATGACTATAGTAACGTGGTATCATATATACTATTTCTATAATACAATTTATTGTTGGGATTGTCTGCTTCGAATTTTCAACTGATAAACAAAACCTGTTTTGAAACAGCATCATATCTTTGGCTCAATGCTAGAAGTATTATGCCAAATATTAGTTGCCAGTTGTTCAGTTTAGGTGATGGTTTGTTTTTTATCAACAATTAAACAACACGTATTATCATAATATATATCAAAAAATATTGACTGGCTGAAGTCGGATAATTGCGTAGTTTTTTCCAGTATTATATTAAAAGGAGGAACAATTTAAATTACTTTATATGGCTTTATATATATGATAGCAGTCAAAATGCCAATACCTGATATTGGCACTTTTGGCTTTAGGATATATATTTTCTTACACGAGTGAAATACAAACTTCAATAAATGTTGACGATGGAGATACTTATTACTTTATCAATGAATCGTGATTTGAAAAACAAAACGTACTTATTTTCAATTAATTAAATAGTGTATTCAATATCATGTACTGTAATTCTATTCTTCTATAATACAGTAATCATATTACCTTATGAAGATAGCTAAGATACCTTAATATATTCACATATATGTTATTTAAATGAAATTTGTTTTTTATTTCCTGAAAATTTGACGGTTGGTCTATTCGACAAACCAATTCTAAAGCGACGAATAACATACATGACAATACGAGTCATTTAAGGTAGTATTATTCTGTTGCTGTGATATGTTTGCGATGCACACTAAGGATCCAGCTAGTCTAAGTTTAAGTCCTGTTAGCTAAATGAATTAATGAGCATCTAGATCGCGAATAATTCAATTTACCTTAAACTCTGTACAACGCGTACAATGTTTACCTTGTATATCTGCTACTTACTCTACCTATTTATTATATGAAGATTTAACAATCTATTTATACGAAGAGCATTTTGCTAACGCTAATGTTATTCTTAATCTCTGTTTATAAAACCGGCCCTGATCATTATTCAAAGCGGATTTAGTATAAGATTAACGTTAGCAAATTACATATATAACATACAATATATTAATTTGTAAGGACGCGGAAATACATGAATATTCATTTCTAACCGGTATAGAATTTTTGAATTTAAAAACATAATTACTTAAATATTTTTTAATTAATTAATAGTCGATCTGATGGAAAATTTTATTATCCAACAATTTCATAGTATCATATTTATTTAAAATGTAATTAATAGTTTTAATAAAAAAAAATTTTACGGTTGCACTAATTGACAATAAAAATGGCTTAATATATTTTAACGCATGTTCATAGAGTATGATGTTTCTTTTTTTCCACTGTCAAGTCGATAAAAACGGACAAACAGTCACTAACTCAATTATATTCACTAGCGAACTTCTCATTTAGATATCCAAACTGGATTTAATTAATTGTGTAAAGTAAACATCGATAAAAAATGACTCCGAATGGTTCGTGTTAAACGGAATAGTGCAATAAAGATACGTATGATTGATTTAATTTGGAAAATCTACGCAAGTATACCGTGACTATCAATTATAGTTTTAAGATAACCACGCAATCAGACGTTAACGAATTTTAATAACAGTCCCGAGCACCGCTGTCAAAATTTGCCGCGAAGGTATCAGGCGATCAGAAAGATGAAGGAGCATCGATCCGTAAGCGGAGTGGTTCTTTGGCGCGCCGCGGCGGTTCATCGGCGACCGTTGCAGATCGTTCACCTCTGCGTGCAGAGAGAGATACTGCCTTTGCCAGAGTCGCGGACCTCCTATGCTTATGCGCCCCCCGTACATGCAGCTATCGACTCGCGGCATGAGAACGCGTCAAAATCTACGAAGATTATCCAATGTGGACACCTTTTGAATAGCGTATCTCCTTGGTATGAATATTGTTTATTCGCACGTTGTGACGATGCAAAACGAATAATAATTGTTCCATTATAACATAAAACTATTTTGACTAACAATATAAATATATTATTACTCTTTCTATTACATATCAATATAATATAATATAACATCAAAACCCTAAGATAATTATAACATTATAACAAAAATATTGTAAAGCTTGCGTGAACAAAACGTTACAACCATAATTTACGAAATCATACCCTTTTATGGCATTGGTATATACAGCGTGTTTATTAATAAAAATCTCGTCACGGCGGCATAAAAATCATTATTATTCTTTATAGATAGATGATAATTTTACTAAGCCAACAATTATATCATTATTTTTTTACTTACAAGTACATATACATAATTATTCAATTAATTCGTGTCTTTTTATAACAAAAAAGTTTTGGTTTTGTTAGTACATAGTTATATTGTATGTGACATAATTTTAATTTTTTTACATTTTGATTGTATTTTTATTTTTTATTATTAACATGACCTAACATAACAAATATAATATTACATAAAGAATACTAAAGAACTCAATTCGTATATTTAAAATATTGTACATATTATATTTATTATTAAGCCTTGGAAAAGCTTAGCGGTTATTAAAAATAATTATGGCTATCCCACACAGTAAAGCCATGTTAAAAGTCTTGGAGTTAATTACTCCTGAGATACTCCTGCCAGCAAACTGAAACACGCATAAAGATGATGAATACATCTCTTAAAACGTATGTAGGGCCGTGGGATTAGCAAAAAAAAATGTATAATATAGATGTAGCTGTGTATAATTTGTATTCCGTACATGATTAATTCTTCGACTGTGAATTTTACTTTCATTTATTCGTTGAATGATTGGCACCGCGCGATGAGTCATTATTTGGTTTAAATTTAGAACGAACGTTTGAATTTGGCATTTTGACCATAGACAAAACCTGTCAGATTATCATTGTATCTATTATAACCTAGACACGCCGTGTTGAATTTATAACGTGCCAAAGTATTAAATTCGAAAACTATTCAAATAAATAAAACGTTTTTGGAAGATACATAACTAAAAAATACCCAGATAAAGCAAGAGAAAGTAGATAAAGTCAAGCGATAAGTCATCGAAAAAAATATTATTCACCGCCGTATGAAAGACTCCCTCATTATTTTTTTTCCTTATCTGGTACCGCACCGTAAATTCTCAATTCCACTTGATGACAATAATGTATATGAATATATATCAGTTTGTGACTTTAGCAACGTAAAACACTGTAACATGAAAAATAACATATTAAAGTAGAAGGCTTTTTTGAAGCAGTCTGTTATTTTTTTATATCTGCAACAAGTAGAATTTGATAACCATATCACAACTAAAGTAGGGTAGTTGAAATTATATAGTCTTAATGATTAGAAGGTAATTTTCTTACATGCTCGAAATAATTATCAGGAACATTAATTATGTCAGTGAATACATACTTATTATTCAGCAATTTCAAGTGAAATTTTACTCTGCAGATGAGATAAATAATGTGCAAATTTTGTTATATAAATACAACTATCAAAGTCACTGCTATCTGCAATACATAGATGTCAAAATAAACTTATTTCTTTCTTCAACATTAAAACATAATACCACTTTAAAATGTAATAATTTTCAAGACTTTATATTTATAGATAATTAAAGATCTTTGAGTATGTACAGTATACTTTATCCACGTAACGACTGGAAAGACTTATATGAATCAACCGATCATACATTTTGTACATACGAAAACCGGCGATGTAATAAAATCTCTAAATCTAAAATAACACGAAAATATTTTGTTTTATTAGTGCGATGCACATAAACTTAATACGCCGCTCATATTCTGATTAATATGGTGATTCTTTCACCTTTATAAAACCTTCAGGCTAAATAAGCATATAATAATACTAAAACTAGTTATAGTATCTGATTTAATATATTGAACGTTGGTATTATTGTTGATTTCTTGTATTTTTTTTTTAACGTGAGTACAATATTTTTTATTTCAAGCCTATACAATAAATAATAGAGCATTGGCCTACATGATCAATCTTATCAATCATAGATCGTTTTCTAGACCTGAGATATTTTTGACAGCTACTTATGAACGCAAAAACCATTGTTAAAAACAAATGGGTGAAAATTGTATTCAAACTGAGTTTAAAAATAAATTATAATAATCGATTTAACATTTAAAATCCCAATTTTAAAATGGTAGATTAATCAAACTTAAATATGAATCCCCATATACAAAAATGTTTGTTTATTGTTTTATAGTTTTAAAATAATCTTTTCAAATACCAACTTAACGATAGATATGTTTGTCATTTGATAATGATGATATCGGTGTAATAATAGAAATAGCCATCGATTTTTTTTAATTTTGAAAAGATGTCCTGCGGCATCCGATTGATAAGCGTACGCTCTTCGGTCCCAGCAGTTATAGCTTCGAATTCTGTTGCTGCATAATAATTTGGATGCCCATCAAATTAAGCAATTGTCTGACAATATGTTCTCTCAAAAAGAAAAATCTTTCAGAGAAGTGTTCAATTTGTCGATATACTCCAACTGTTAATGAAAACTTCCAATATAAACAAACATGATTTTTAAAAATATTCATCGTAACTTTTATCATTAAAGAGTTATCTAAATCACATTATTTTTAACTTATATCATTATGGTTAGTCAACATATATATCGTAAACCGCAAGTATCTGCTTCAATAAAAATGAAATTCAGCCACCGAATAAACTTACTGTGAGAGCTGCTAAGATAAACTTTCGGACCGTAAGTAACCAATTATAAATTCAGCAAAAATTGAGATTATTTATATCGACTGACGAAAGAAAAAAGGACTCGGACAGAATAATTTTACAGGAGGCAGAAAAAACCTCTGTTCAATGATTTTAGGCTGAAGTCAAAATATTAAGTATGCACTAGTTTGAAATGAATGAAGACTTAAACAGGTGTGTTATTTACCCAATCCGATATTATTTTAATATATTGTTTAAAAAAAACATAAAAAATTGATGCGGTAGAAGTCCTTTTCCTAATCGCAAATTTTATATGCCATTTTTTTAGGCTTGATAAATTTATATACTCATTGGCATTTGCAGCTTACAATCTTTTGACAGAACGTGTATTAAGTTGTATATATTTTGGTTATCAGAAAAATATATTTTGAAAAAACTGAGGATTACATCTTTTTTCCGTTCTACGGTCGATATAATGCATAAATTTCATATTTATTACTATTTGAATCTTCAGTTTTGTATCATTGTACTACTATGAATTACAAATTGTTTTATAATTCGCCTATCATCTATTATATTATATATATAATTAACTTTATTAGTTTGCTTTTCATGCTGTTAAAAAGTACATCTTCATTATTTGACGTTGTGTTTAACGACACGTAAAGACCTCCATAAAAATCTTACCCGTAGATTAGATATTTTACTGTCCGCAAACTGACTTTACCTAAGTGCTTCTCGATAGGCTTATTAAGTAACCGATAACTAACGAATAATAGTATTGTACATGCCATCAAAACAACGGTTTCTGCTCATTATATTTTTGCGGTCGACAATAGCTCGAAGCGATATTTTGCTCCATATCTTGTGAGATTTTCAATGTATCACGTAAAGGCATCGCCACTTTCTCGTAGATTTTCGAGAAATCTGTGATAGATGTTTAATTTGCCGATGATATTAATGTACATTCGTACGTGGAACAATATAATTCTATATGAAATTGCCTAAAGATTGTAATTTGGCCGAAGTACTTTAGTCATCTAAAATCTAAGCCAAGGGTCTCCAAACTTTTTAGCCTAAGATCCACACTGACTCTTTCACTAAGCCCCAAGGGCCAAGAACTAGTTAGCTTACCATACCAACATACTATAGTTTATAATATACGAACGCTACCGCGTGCCGGATTAGTGGTACTCGCCGGCCGTACTTAGTCGAACCCCTAATCTAAACAATGTAAATGTGTTCTTCTCGTTATCACATAAGCATGCGAAATATATACCGTCGGCAAATGAAAAATGCAGAAACCTAGAGTAGAAGTGTGAAATAGAAATGAGCATGCTTGACCTAACGCCCAACGAAATACTCAGATAAGTAGTCAACCACACGTATGCAAATTAGTTCTCAAGTGAAAACGGACAACTAAGATACCCGTTTAGTACACATTATGCGTAAAAAATAATGATAAAGTATAAAATCGAAAAAAAATATTTGCTTATATAATATACGTACTGTAAAAAATGGTGTCGTTATTATAAAGGCAGGGGATACATCCCGTCTTTGCAAAATTACTAATTCACATTGTTTCTATAAGAAAACTGCATTCCTACTGTATTATGTAAAATAAATAACTAATAATTCTCAACAACATAATATACAGCAATATAATTTGAAGTTAGTATACAATGATAAAGATAAATTATTGCTATGCTGTGGCCTCGACATTTATTTTATTTTCATGGTATTTTATCGTGAGAAATTAAGATCGCAGCATTCCGAATAATCGACTAAATAACCGTGTTTCAACCAGCCTATACATTAAGTGATTCGCGAATTACTGTCTTAACAAAAGAAAATGGTTAGAATAAGCCAGTAGATATGGTGTACTTTCTGTGGTGTAAATATTGTAACTATGTTATTCAATGCTATAAAATTCAAGGCTTTATATTATATTAGGCAATGGTCTCATCTCTGAAATTTATTTAAAATTGGAATCTTATCAGAAAAAGTCGGTCATTTGTTTAATACTCGTTGACATTTCCTCGATATAATAATACTGACGTACTTGGGAACACAATTTTGGGAAATTAATGAATCACGCTGCCTCACCGTAAAAAATAGCTGTTTTAGCTCTAGCAGTAGCCCCATTATGTTACCTCCGAAAATGCATCTATGATTATTTAAATCATGATATTATTTTTATATTTCCGAGATTTTTTTGTACATTTTAATATAATATCAATTAAACAATTCGAAAATCTATCGAGGATTCAAATACAATGTATTATATTAATAATTACATGTACAATAAATACTAGTATAAAACTCGGTTCCTACAAAAGTAATTGATTTCTGTGAAACGCATAATAAGATTATTTTAATTTAAAACAAGAAATTCAACGGTTACAGTAAATTAACATATACGCGCGAATCCGACGAAAAAAACCTGCCGGAGACATGCGGGGTAAAAAAATGAAAGGTAAAAAAAACACAAGGATCGACAAAAAATATTTAACAAGTCAATGATTTTTACATGATACCTATTATAAATGTTTGGTTATGTATATACATGTTTCATATGGACACTAGTTTAAAAAACTTGACAGGTGGGCTTATTTTTAAAGTACTTCAAAGTCTAACTTCTAAAAAGTTTATTTTAATGAAAATACAATACACATTTCGGTAGCTCTTAATACTTAAATATACAACTAATAATATTTTCTATATTGTCGATCGATTCCCGTCAATTAATTTTAAAACTAGTATAAAAAGTTCCCTTGTACATAATAAAAAAAACAATTCAGCACCTGTCGAACAGGTTGCTAAGGGAATTAGAAATAAATTACAAGGCAAAAATAGTTTCGAAGTATTACAATAAATCATATTACTCACCAATGTTAATTTAAAATATAATCCATTAGTTTGTGATCACTTAAAACAATAGTACACGAGAAAAATATTCACAGCACTGTTCACCGACACACATCAAACAGCCATGTTTTAGAAACACTAACTAAAAAACATCACGAATATTTTGAGGAAAAGCTTGTATTTATATTACCAAATTTTGACGATAGATGACTCTGTTTGACAGTGAAATATTTTACAGTCACCTGTTTATTTTTAAATAAGTTTAAAAATAGTTTGCTAGATGGCATTGTATTTAAAAAAGGTTATAAATATAAAACATTTGGTAAAAATTAATAGCCAAAGATTTAGAAACAATATTAATCGAAACTGGGCTTAAAAATCATTCGTTCATATTTATTTAAAAATTTATTTCCAAAAGAAAATTATAGATTTCTAAAATGTTTTACTAGGTTATTTATTAACAATAGTCTTACTAGTTTTCGATAATAGATGTCGATAATTAAATATTATAAAATATTTAGTTAGGGAATGTCAACCTTTTTTTATTATTGGCACACCAATCACTATGTGATACCTGTATTATGTTTTTGTTAAGGAACCACAGACACTGAGATTTTTGGGAGCAGTATGTTTTTCGAAATCCCTTGGTTCTTCTTTTAAATACACTTACCGCTAAACATTGAAAAAAAATGAACATCACATTTATACTAAAATACAGGGAAATCATATGTTGTGAGATGTAATTTTCAATAATAATCAATGTACAAAAAAATAAAAAAATATATAATCAATCAAGACACCTTAATAGAGAAATCGAAATAACAACTTACCACTATAGTTTTATTTATATGGTCGTCATTTAATGATAATAAATTGAAAGAAGAGTAGTCGTCATGTATATCCGTTAATTGGTGGTACAAGTCAGCCATTGAGACCTAAATTATAAAAGATGTATACTACCATTTTAGGGCATAGTTTATTTTTATCAATATAGAAAAAAATTTAAGATTAGACTAGAATAGCATTCACTCTAGGACACGTCTATCAAAAAAATATTTTATCTACTATTGCTCAACCTTGGAAAATTTCGGCAATATTGAAAAACTCTTCCCGTTTATTATCCCATCCTATAATCTCATAGCGGTTATAAGAACTATAATGTGGTTGAGAAGAATGAATATTTCATTATACGAATGATAATTTTGCTGAAAACATCGACAAACTTTTATTAAAATCTTCATAAAACGTTATTCTAGTTAATTATTTAACCATAAACTCATCAACGCTCAAACATAAATGTGCATTTTCAATAGGTCGTATAAAGCTCGCGGACAGCTGGTTATCGACACATTATACCATGAATAATCAAGATAAAACACAATCAATCGTTTATATTGATTTTAATGCACGTTATATTATAAATTACACTTTTTAACTTAATGACGTAAAATGTGGCATGGCCGTAATGGGATAATCTCTTTAAAAAGTTATTATTCATTTTCCCATTCACTATTCAAATATTAATTCCATACTATTTGTTTATATTCATGGTAACCACGACAACCGACAAAAAATATTAACGCGCCACTTAGTATTCACGTTAGTATGTTATTTATTTATCGTGTCTGCTGAAATTTATTTAATTGCAATTAAAATTAATAAAATGATCGATATACGCAATTATTCGCCCAAAAATTCACCGCCGGCACAATTTATCGTGTAAATAGAATTAATATTTGAGATTTTTCTTCCTTTAAATTGACTTAATACTTAAAGAAAACTTAATTTATTTACGAGATGGTCAAATTTGTTTTAATACATGTGTGACGCATTGTATAAACTTCATAAATGCATGCAAGCACATGCCCACACATACAGACATTTAGGTAAAATAATGTCGAACATCAGATTATATATACGGTACTTATTGTTTAAAAATAAATAAAAATCATTAAATATACATAGCACAGACATAGACACCTTAATTATTCTGCCCAGAATAGCAAGTATTTCAGGAAATAGTTGCCGCTACACCAAACAATTTATTATATTTTTGTCGTAGACGTAGAGGTAGAACGTAATCAGCGACAACGCCCGCTACGATCAGTTGATATTTTAAAAATAAATTTTACTGTCGTTGATTGATTGATGTTTTCCAAAAATAAACTTATCAAAAATATCTCTTTGTCATATCCGTTCCCTATGCATATGGCCACCACATGACACCTCCAGAATTCTCTGTCACCGCCTCGCATCCTCCCAAGTCATACCGGCACCCTTTAATTCCGCTGAGTACACACTATGGATAGTACCCAACGGTCTTCACAATCCAAAAGAGACAAGCAGGATCCAGGCTCTCCGAAGGCATCCGTTGTACATGCCCTAGCTAGTTCCAACGCCGCTGCGTGACTTTTAGTGTAACAGGAGGTTACCCCGTCCGCTCTCTTATCTTCGAGTTCCTTACGAAGCCAGACCACTTCACCTACAGTATACGAGGCAAGCATCTGTTCTCAAGGCTCAATATACGCAAAATATGCGCACAGCTTTTATTCTTTAGATGGTTTCCAGAATTGATGTCGAATTTAATTAATTTAAATAAGGTATCAATAATATTCCAAGATAAACGCAAATTATATGGAAATTGTATTCATTTACAATATAAATAAAGTGGTGGCATTTTTCAAGGAAAATCTTGACTCAATTAAGAAAACCCTTACAGTCTTTCATACTTTACGTTAGGGGTGGTCAAGCTTTTACATATATTGCGCCAATTTGTTTCACATACGATTTCAGAAGCGTCATATGAGGGGATTAGTATCACAACTCATAATCTCCATTATTGGTGCATAATGGAGATAGTTTTAATAGTTGTTACATTATATCTCATACACTTTTTCTAATTTCATAGTTATAATCTACTCAGAACCAGTCCTCAATACGCCATTTGTAATCATGCAATGCGAAATAGTTTCCCCACCCTTGTTTGACGCCATATCTAATACCGAAATGTAGATAATCTCATTCAGCTTAATCCAACCACTGAAACCATATTATACCAGCTCTCCGTTTTTTCAACCTTGTCTCTACCCATTATAATCCCTTGTTGTTACAGGTGGGACCATCAGATGATACAATAGAGAAACACTAATTATAAAATAATGGACATGTTAAATAGAAAATTGTCAAATATCATTTCGTCGCCAATATTGTAGGAATACGCAAATTTGATATTCATCGTACTAAAAACCTGGACTTGTTTCTAACTAAAAATGTATTTGATACATACATCGGCATGTGTTTATAGCAGTGGCGTAGCAGTTGAAGCGGACTGCTCCAGACGCAAGAATTATAGGGGCGCAAAATTAGAAATCATGGAATAAAAAAGTGCACAAACGTTTTTTTATGTGTACAATATACGGTAAATGCATTAGTAGGTACACCACATTAAAGTTTGCAAACTTCGAAAAAATAAAAAAATCGGAATTTAAATTTCAAAATTTCGGAATTCCAAAAAAATTCTGGATTTTCTCAGAATTTCGAATTTTTTCAGGAATCGGATCGAACTTTTAAAGTTTCTCGTTTTTTGTTAGACCTTGACCATCTTGAGATACTTATTTTTTACTTTCTACTATTTCCGAAAGTTCTCAATTAAGAAAGAAGAATAATCTTTATGTTGAAATATCTTTAATTTCAAATGTATTTTTATTACGAAAGTAACTTTTAAATTGAAATAAAACCAGGAACTATTCCGAAAAACAAGGGGGCACACCGAATTAACTTGCTTCAGGACTCTGAATACGTAGCTACACCACTGGTGAATAGTATGATTAACACATATCATATATTTATATAAAACTAGTCACCTTTTTATTTTCAATCGATAATTTCTTTGTTTCCATAGTTATCAATATAAAAAATCACTATATAAAGCAAATAAAGCAAAACAAGCAGCTCAGTTCAATGATTTATTCCTTTGATGTTCAGTATTGCAGATCAATCCATATGCGGTATTCATTATTTGACTGGTCTTGTCCATCATTAACCAGATCCATCATTTTAGTATATCTGTGAATAGCGAGGAAAACTATAACATGATATTATGGTATCATACATACTTCCGTTATGTATTTGAAAATATCAACAGCAGATAAGATATATTATATAAGGAGATAACAGCGATAATCCATGATATTAGTTTTATACAACTGAAGACAACTAGAATACTAATGTATTTCAATACATTTCAAATAAGCGTGGAGGTTCGGCCCTCATTATATTCAGCCGTATTTTATTACATCAAAATTTTCCGTCTTTCACTTCTTATATTCTAAATTTCACAACTTAAATAAAACACGTTTATATGAACAATCAAGTAAATATTTTATAGTACTTAATTCATGAATACTTAAATGTACTCCATTTTAAAATCGTTTAAATCGATAATGTAAAATAATTATAAATCTTTGAAAAATGCCCGTACATATTGTAATATATATCACTTAAAACTATATTATCAAACCAATTATAAATTATTTATTCCATAGGCGATCAGTGGTGTGTAGTAGCTCGCTTTTATTTTCAAACAATTTAAGTATACATTAATTTAAATATTGAAAATGTCAAAGGAATGACCATTTCATCCATCCGTTACTCAAACATTCCGCTCCTTAAAACTTTTTTAATGTAAGGAATTTGTTCGTATAAAGCATGATTTCGTAATGCGTAGGATTTGCGGAAATTGCCGAAGGATTCTCTTTGAAAGGCTGCCCGTTGGGAAAGTTGGTACGGTGCCAAACAACGTACAAAAGTAGCTATATTATTCACAAACAAAAATCAATAATGTCTCCGATTCTGTACGTTTTTTTCACGCCGCTATATCGTCTCATTTCCGTGTTGAACATCTTTCTATTAGATGCATATACCACATTTTATATTGATTGAAATAAAAATCCGAAATGCATAAACAGAAATCACGTAATGTGACATACAGATATCTAGATTCGTTCTTTTTTACGTTTTTATTATATGTAAATGAATAAGTTGTCTATGATTTTGTTTACATTAATAATTATGAATACAAATCTCGAGTAGATAAGCTGTTTCAATATTATTATGTGGAGACGTCTTGTTACGATTATAATATGCGTATTACTAATCATATATACTCGTACAACGTTTGAAATGAGACGATTATTTCATGGAATTCTTGTTGCATCAAAAATCAAGCAGCTACGCTGGAATCGTCTAGAGCTTTGGAACTGGATCTTTCTGGAGATCTTCTTTCCGCCTGCCTTTGCTCTCGATCGGCGTCATTTTGACATCATATAAAATTGTAACTTAAAGGGTGCATAGCTTAAAAAGACAAACTTATTACGATTAAGAAACACGTGACAAGACGGACTGGTTTATGTAGTGTTTTCAAAAGATTCAGGGATCGTGTCACTAAAGTATAGACGTTAGTTACCAAATTGTTGTATTTAAAAATAAAATTGATTCAAATATTTAAAAATAAGAAAATTTGCCCCCTTTAGAAAGATGATGACGTAATGATATTTTTAGGGGTGAATAAAGTGACCCTAAAGTATATTGTTTAATCGATAAGTTATATGGATTTTAATAGCTGATGGTTGCAAATGACTAATGCCTGTGTATATAATACATAATACAATGGTACGGACCGCGGTTAGGGTGTTTGGAATTATTGAAGCATAACCTACTTATATAAACGAGTAGCTTTTGTACTTTTACTTACAATTTTATGTTATCTTCTTAACGCTGAAAGCAATCCTCAATTAATCTGCTCAGTTGTGTGGAAAGTAACTAACCCACATAAAAAGCACACCAGTGGAAAGCCTGCATAATAGAAATATGTATTCTAACAAATTATTTTCCGTTAGAAGCCGTCAGCAAGCACTCATCCCATCCATATTTTATATCTAAATGTGCAAATAAAACATATTGATTTATATGCAACTGCAGAACATGCATAAATAGAATATGCATATTCAACAGATAACAGAATTTTTCCAGCTATGTTATTATATGGTCTGGAATGCCAGCACCATATTTAGTTAAAAATTACTTATAAAATTGTATTTCGTAACAATTTTTCAACCGTTTAAAAAAATGTCTACATAATTTCTTACTCCATCTATTATTAAAATGTATCTTTAATTTTCGAAACATCTTCGATAGCATATTACTGTGAGTTATTGGACGGACATCAGCACCTAATGATTCTAGACTGAACACCGTAAAGACATTCTTGTTCTGGTTCAACGATTTTGCATTCCGAGTGGGGAATCAAACATACAATGATTTGCTTGACAACCAATTGATACCGTCAACAATATGGTTCACAAATTTAAAAGATAATCACAAATTAATATGTTTGTTTTGCTTATATTATACATTCCTGCTTATAGACGTAATTCTGTAATCAATGATAACTGAAACCAAGTATTAATAAAAAGATAAAGTAAATGCAGGAAATCTATTTTTTAATAAATCGATCGCTTTTGTTTCAAATAATAATAAATTTGAAATATTCTTTTGTTTCTGCTTTATATAAATAACAAGTAAAAGAGCTTCGATTATCGAAGAGTTAATATGAGAAAAAATACTACATAACATAAATATGGAATAGTAGCTATGATGCAAGTCTGGAAGCAATTTTAGACGGATATCATCTCTCAAATTCAATAATCTCCAACTAATACCAACAAGCAAAAATTCTCTACAGAATTGCCATAAAATTCCTAATTTTCTGCGGTTAATTTCATTCATTAAGTCTAAAGAGTCTGCGAAAGTTTGTTTCACTAATTATAGCTTCGTGTGTGACAACAAGGTAACACCTTAATCTGTATACAGTAATAAGGACCTCAAACAAATATTTCATACAATGATAGTAATTATCAACGACTATGACTTGAATGGATGATAAAATTGTAGGCTATTATTTGATTTTCATTATACTTCTTGACACTATGTTTCTATATCAATGGTTAACGGCCAAAAAGAATTTTTTTATACTACTGATATCTTTGATGTATTGTCAACATATCTTTACTTGTATAATTATATGACAAATATCGATTATTTTTGTCTCTTCGGTACCATAGTTGGTAGCGTGCGTGCCTAGCAAATTCAGGGAATCCTGGTTCGATTCCCCATCTGTCGAATTTTAAATATCAAAAAATGCAGGACTCGAATGCCCACTGGGTCGAGCAATTTTATCTGACTAACAATTCTCGTGAAAAATAATCTGTCAAGACGTCTTCAGATTGCGAAGATCCATCTACTCCAGCTTAGGAGTGGATATCTTCTCACTATGAAGAACCATGTGCATCGCTTTGGGAGGCGAATATGGTATATAAATATAATATTTGTAGATGGCTATTCTATTGTTACATTATTAGCGAGACGTTCCGACTTTTTTACTAACTCTGTTTTCAACAAAACGACCTATTATTTTTTTACGGAATTGGCGATGAACCAATCCCTCAAGCTATTGAGAAACCAGTCCTGTATTTTTGATTTTTTTTAATCCTTTACAAATACAATATTTGAACCCGTGACATCTAGAGCCGAAACGTTCGCGCTTAATTTAATTAGACCATAATTTTAGTTAGAAACAGAGTTTAGTAAATAAATAATAAGATAGAAAATGTCTTGCAATCAAAATAGTGGGGGCTTGTATCTTTACATAAAGATGAAATTTAATTCTCCTTTTATAATAGATTTTATAGTAAACAGTCGAGGGCTGAGTACGTTCGTTCGAAGTTACGTGTGAAAAGCATGTTTTTTCGTAATGTAATAAAACAATCATATGCTCCAGTTTTCCATTTTTTCCATTCGTGTGTAATTGCGGGCATTAATAATAATTGTAATAGTAATAATAATTGCTAAACGCGCCTAAAACAACGTCACGACGTTCAACATTATTCTCTGTTGCCCCGTGAACCGAGCACACCTTTTTTCCTGTGAGCACTGCAGTCCCGTATTAGATAATTCTGTGTCCTGTTGAACGCGTAGTTTGTGACAGCGCCGTTTTGCCCGCATTGTCTTTTCACTGTACTTATCATTCGGGAAGTATCATTCGAGCAAGAGGCTTGTGGAATTGTGCACGGATACAACAGAGCATCGATTTGACGTTTTAAAAAACCTTCCACGTTCAAAAATAAAACGGTAAGCCGGCTTTTGTTTTTTCGTTATTCTTTTGACGTTTCCCGGTCGAATTTTTCGCATTCCTGTCAAACGCTTTTATTCTAAGCGCTATATCTTTAATCAGTAATTTTACGATTAGAACTGTTAAAATATTGCAAAATATTAATCTAAAAACTATTTTAAATAAACTTAATACATTTATCCGTGTGCGTTATATCCTGTAAGGGTGTATTTGCAGTTTTTACGTAATACTAAAAACATTGCGCAAATATTATTTATTACAGAAAATTTACATTGTAAATCAAGTTAAAAAATAGCACGCAACAAGTTAATGCCCAGAATAACTACGGATATATATTTGCAAAAGCAAATTACAGTTTCAACTTTAAGGTACTGTGCAGTAATCATATATTTTTATTTAATTAATTTTAATCCTTAATAATTTCAGATTTCTTATTTTTGACATCATTTTCCCAATATCCCGTTGGATTTTATTAGTATAAAACAGCAACAAATTATTTCATAATTGTAATATAATAATTCCGTGCGTTACATAAGGAACATTGACGTTCTTTGTTCCCGCAAGACGTAATACCATAAGGATTAACGTTATACATATAGCGAAATCACAAAAACCTACATATCTTCTTGCCACAGAAAACAGAATTACTGAAACTATCAAATAACTCACCTACCTCTCTAACTCTTTTTTATAAATTCTGTAGTAAATATAATATTTTATTAACGCATTATATTTTTAGAAATCTCTATTATTCAAACCCATCATATTTAATGTTAAAATATTAAATACATTTTTCATTGCTCCATTGACCATCAATTATAATCACAATTAATACATTCGTGTGTGAATTAATAGACCGCTGATTATCTATGGCAATTGGGGATACGTATGCCCGGATGGTTATTGATAATTACCTGTGATATTCAATTTCGTTTTTGTTTAGTTTAACCCACCATACATAAATACGTATATAAAAATGAGATAAATATGTCAGCTTATTTTAAATGAGAGTTTTCCAAATTTCTTGACGTCTTGATAGTTAAAATTGTATTAATATATGTACACATGTACTCTTATATATCGAGTTTACTGAGTATAATGTAAATTAAATATTTTCACGGATTCATATATTTCATACGTTCACATTAGTTCCTTGTATAATATAAAAATATGCTTTATAATTGTAAAAATTAAATGGGTTACCACGCTTAGTACAGTTCACAGATAGTTGAATCTCGGATATCTTTGAAGCCACCTGCATAATTAAAGTAACCCAATCTAAAATCACTAAAAAATCAGTTTATAAAATATGCATTAAATAATATTATAGAGATTATTTAGTGGTGTCAATAACCATTTCTGATATGGAACTAGTATTGAAGACTAGTCTGGCGTATGTATTGGTTATATAAATATTGTAAAAGTTTGAAGGTTCCTAGTTTATATTGTAGATTTTATTATGGTTTCCAATAGAAATATATTATCCGTATAACCAGTGGTGTAGTTACATATTCAGCGCCCTTGAGAAAGTAAAATCGTAGTGCCCCAAATAATTTTTCGTTTTTTTAGCTCTCACGCTACCTAAAATTTATACATCCCCCCCCCTGCCCTTCCTCAATTCGTGCGCCTGGAGCAACTGCACCAACCGCTTCTCGGTAACTATACCACTACATATAACTATTTAACCTATATATTATACAATACATACACTATGATCGAATTATTAAACATTTGTAAAATAGTATAAATTTCACAACTGTGAAGATATCAAAAAATATATTACGATAATTTTCATATTTCTTACCGAAGTGATGTTATGATTAATGTGCCTCTACGAAAGCACAACAAATCATAATTACATATCTACTGTAATTTGTTATAATGTGCAACTTCGCTGAAAATGGCCGTGTTGACTGACTATTGATTTTTGATGCGTTTTTTGTAATACATACGTTTACTAACATTAATTTTAATTAGAGTCAATGGACGTTTTAACAACCTTGAAATGTCGTCACGTGCTATGTAAACTACCGTCATAATCTAATTTCAATAGTAAATATGTATTTTCGTAACAATACTTAATTACAGTTAAAACCCTTTTATTAAACTTTTTTTAATAACTCTGCTTAAGTCACATGTTTTTTTAGCGCAATAAGACACGTGTTGCGTCTTAGCACTAATTTATCCAAAAACATTTCGAAATGATCATGAATTGCCATTACGTAAACTTTAAATCCGTAAAAACGCTTAATAACCCTATTGAATGTAAGGACACATTTGGAATACAAATATTTGGCAGTAATTAATATTTTTAACTGATGGTGCTTGATGGAAATTGATTTTAAATTCTAAATTATTTAAAACCGTTAAACTTCCATATACATATTATTCACATTTGGAAGTTTAGCAGTTTTAAATAATTTAATATTTGGCAGATTTTTTAATCTAATATCTGGATAGAAATTGGATATTTTTCGTTCGTTTATTTTTTAAACTCCTATAACGTTCATACATATTTATGAAGATCTATACAAATATATACAATGGAAATATATCAATTGTGAATCGGAATCATGTAAAAATCCTAAATTTAAACTCCTTACACCTTTTTGGGTTATTATGCTTCTAACGCGTTATGGTTGTTACGTCCAAATGCAATTTGATGTCTTTTTTGTGAAAACAATGATCGTTAATTACAAGTTGTCATCATTAACTCATTTTTTTTAATTTTTGACTTGCATCCGTATGCTTCTCAAGTATAAGTATAATAATACATAAATAATAAGTTCAATGGAAAATCGATTGTGTGGGCAAATATAGCATTAAGAGGAAATTTATAAAAAATTCAAACAAAATATAACCCTTTACATGAATATACGTGGATTGACTGACAATTTATTGCAAAAAATAAATAATTCTTTTCCTCGTAGTCGTTTAGCCATAATTTGCTAGATTAAGACAATACTTTATCTACCTACCTGCATACAAAATACACAACCGACTTATCAATAACTTATTCTGGAGAGAATATTCTTCTACGATGCAATTTTAGCATTCACTGTCTACATATTAATTTGACTGCTACAACTAGATTGTTCTTAAATGAAAGGGTAGGTAGCATACAATTTTCCCACGCTCTTTATCAAGCCGAGTATGATGTATCCATTACAATTATTTATGATGACATCTCAGCGATTGTCTTTTGAGATTCATTTGGATAAACGCTCAATCAGAATATGTCGCTCGAAATAATGTTCGGAAATCATTTTCCGGAACATTAATTTCGCAAGACAAACAAACCATCGACGGAATCGATTCTTATGTCGCTATAATGTGCGCCTTCAAAGTTGTCAATGATATATTTTATATGAGCGGGCTACATCAATATCCATCATAATTCCCCATGGTCGCATTAATCCCCAGCGACATACGGCGAACAAAGATGCGTAAGTCAATATAATACAACATGTAATGCTTCGATGGAAGTGGACTCGTTTTACAACATCCCTTTCCTTGAGTTTTTTTTATGTCTTGTTTACGTTGATAATCTTAGTAATCGATGCGTATTTCCGAAAAAAAATAGCATGAATAATTTCAAAGTAATACGAGTGAGTAGTTGAAGCAAAACGGAAGCAGTATTTTAAAACACCGATTCAACAATATATTTTAAATAATAATTCTTACGTAGAAAGGCCTTCACAATGGATAAAAACCTTCAACTTACCTACCAAGCTACAAAGCTACCATCAAAATCGTGCAGTTTCTTTGTCTTCTTGACTGCATATACCATATTTTCGTTTGACTAATGCTTATTATATATTTTTAATAAATACACCACAGAATGGAGAGAAGGATCTCCTTTTCATTTGGAAGATTAACATAGCCATATCTTCTTCATTATATGAAGATATCGTTGACAATATTACAGTCGACAGTTAAGCTATTCTTACAGATAGTTATCTTACTGCGTACATTTTTATTTTAGTTCTTATGTTATATTCAGTTACCACAGTTGATTTTCGTTTTGGTTTTTTCATATTTTTTTCATTTGTGATAAATCATTATATGATTTATAGTGCCTTTACCACGTGGTAAACAAATTCCCTTTTCTTCGATTGATTCTTTTTCGATGTTCATAGTTTCAAGTTTGACATTTCACAAATTCGAATGAGAGATTTGTATTGCAAATACCTTATTTTATCGTGAGGCAAGTTGCTGCTTAATTCTCTTAAATCAGTACTTGCTGACGTCAAAGTAAACTTCAAGAACGCGCATTTTTCCATGAAATTTAATACTTTATATAAGACAGTTAATTTACGTAAGCAATTTCGGAAAGGGTATTTTTTTATTAAAGCAAAATTCACAGTTAACGGTAATCAGTCAACGTTGTTAATTAATTTTAGGAAAAAGTTCACAGTACACTTTTGACTACCTTACTACGTGAAAAAATTCTTCTCGGTATTTTGTGTTCATTCGGCGTTTCAAGTTCGACAACCGAGCGGCTTTTCGGCAGGGGTGTTGTTTTTAAGGGTGGCATTACTCGGCGATTTTCGTGCACGGAACCAAGCGCGTAATGCCTATTTTTTTGGAGCGAAACATGAAATAGCGAGGGTGCGACCGACCGGCGGGCATGGCGTGACCTTGTATTTACACAGCGTGCATAAATATCGCCAAACCTTTGTTTTTTAAATTATTTACATCACTCTACTAGGTTTGTTGACCGTTACGTCGATTAAAAAAAATACAAATGGAACACAAAAATGTCGCCATTTTTCATTAATATTCAAAATACAAATATGTCTGTGGTATAATTCTAGAAGTGCATATTATGTCAAACATATCAATTATTCAGATTAGGTTTACTTCTCATCAATAATGTATTGTAAATCATGTATGTCAGGGTATAGTATAATATATACGAGGCTATTATTTGCAAACACGGCATGTTCCCAAAAACATGATTCGCGGCAAAATGCAATAAACTGTTTTACATATTAAT
>JAGVSQ010001740.1:0-27597 GCA_022683975.1 Rhyacophila evoluta | reverse complement strand
TTTTTGTTGTCGATATATATAATATATATTTGTCTCCCCGGTAGCGTAGATGGTAGCGCACGCACTTAGCAATTCGGGGAATGCGGGTTCGATTCCCCATCTGTCGGATTTAAAAAAAATCCAAAAATGCAGGACTGGATGCCCATTGGGTTGATCAGTTGTCTAAAAAACAATTCTCGTGAAAAATAATCTGTCAAGTCACATTTCGAAGATCCATATACTCCTCTTTCGGAGTGGATTTCTTCACACTGTCTAGATCCATATGCTCCATGTTGGGAGAGAAAATGGTTTAAAATACATATATTGACCATGGAAAGGAAAAATAACGTATACTACATAGAATTTTTTTTACAGGAGGCACTTGAAGTGCACGATGACTAAAACTGGTGTTTTATTTACTCAATATAATAGTACTTCAAGTTATTTATAAAAATCACTGAAAATGATTTCGTGAAGCTCTTTTTGCTGGCCGTAAATTTTATAAGCTATCTTTTTTTTAAACTTAAAAGCTAAATTTAGATACTTATTTGACATTTTTAGCTTATATCCTTTTGATAGAACGTGTATTAAGTTATATACATTCTGACTATCGAATAAAAACTATTTTGAAAAATTGAAAGTTGATAAAAATCATTAAATAAACGTTTTTTGTGCCTCTTGTAAATATGCATATGTGTGTTTCCTTTCTACAGTCGAATATTTTTGAAACGAACAAAATATGAAATAAAAAGGTTAATTTGTCAGCTTCAAATAGTTTAAATGAAAAGAATTATATTTATTTGAGCTTTTATAAGTTCAAGTAAATACACACTAAAGCAAGAGAGTTTATACTAATTAATTTTAAAAGTGAATCTAATATTGTATGAATTTTATAATACGTTAAAGTTGAGATCTCTCCACATTTCACTTCAGTGGTGACCTTTAGAGAAATGAAAATAAATTTCACCCCAGTCGCACTGGCTCGATTATACAACTTTTGTTCCGTATATTATATATTTAAATATACATTATAAGTGCTTTTGAGTACGAGAGAAAGCATCTCGACTCAAAATGAATGCACTTCTAAAATTAACTGTGGTATTTTGAACATGTTCTTCTTTGAATTTATTTATATTAGAAACTTCACATCGCTTTTATGCTTCTACTGAATTCCAATGATAAATATTACGCATAATTATTTGTATTATTGTTATTATCTGATGTCCTGTTTGAAAGTGGAGCATATTGCTTAAAAGTTAGAAACGACAAGTCCATTGAAGAATCTATATTTAAGTTCTATAGATGAATCAAGTGAATGATTATTTTTTTCCTGAAAACGTAACATCTACTATTTTTAGGTAATCCTATATGTATTTGATGATGATTGATGACAAAAATGAAATAATAAATAAACCATTCATTGGTATAGGATGCTTCAATTATTATTATTGCTTGATATTAACATGCTTGATTTGACCAACAAAAATGCACTGTGAGTTTTAAAAGTTAACAGTTTATATTACAACAAATAAATTAATATAGTGGTCCATAAAATTTCACTATACCCAAAATATTGGTGATAAAATATTGAACGGTATGAAAATAATAGTAAACTTATTCAATATATAATTAGTAATTCTAACTAATGTTAGAGAGACTCATGTCTGAACCGAAATTCAGTCTTTTTTTTTACTTCATCACTCTTCTTGTGAGGTGATAATGAAATAACAGTGCTATAATATCGTAAATTCCTTAACACATGGTCATTGTGTGTTTATGATCATTCATGCACACTTCTATAAGTTTGCATGAGCGTGTGTAACCCCTTTATACCATACTTATATATAATATTGTCCAATTAAAATTAATGTGTGAGAACTAACTGTACTCAATTTATAACGTATGTTTTGTTTTCTTTGAAATTAAGTGCTTTACAAAAGGTATATAGTTATTTTAAAATACCAGGATCAAATAAAATCATATAAAATAACCGTGACACGAAAAAGGTACAGAATATTTTCAAGCGTTTCAATCAAAGAGCAATTCTTTTGTCTCAAACAACAGACAACTATGTCTTTGTATAAAAATATGTTTGCCATTTCGCATCACATAACGTTAATGTTTTCGACTGTTAAATTGTTCAGATACTATCCTAAATGTCACCCATCTCTCCAAGCCTTTTTTTCAATACCGACATTTTGTAAGAACAAGTAATTGCAACAATGTTGGGAGCAATGACTTTATAAACAAAATTATTATGAAGCTTTAATAACAATTAAATTGTATTTAGATGAAGTTGAATATCTGTCGTAAATTTTTTACGTGGCATTTTAACCGTTATTTATAAGGCAATACTTTCAACTTTAATATTATCAAAGATATTCAATAAAAAATGTATACTGCTAAGCAGTGGTGGCTCGTAGCTAAAATTACTGAAAATGCTGCAGTTTTACAGTGCTTATACGTGAGCCACCACTGCTGTCAAGTATTAAAATTAATTTGTAATAACAGGATAAAATCATTTATAAAGAACTAGTTTGAATCTATCGCAGATTAAGCTGGCTAATAAATCTAGTAATTAATATGATCAGGTAGTCATACAAGTTTTCAGCCATTGATTATTTAAATAATCAATAACATCTTTTGGCGATCAGTAGTATGCAGTCGATGATACTCCAGAAGTTCCATCAATCACTATGAATCGCAACCGCAGTAAACGCAGCGGAGACACTGTTTCCGACCGCAGAGTTAGTAAAGTGTGACAGACACTCTTCAACCTAATAGCGTCCAACCTCCCAACTCTCCCCGGTTAGCGTAGCTGGTAGCGTGAGCACCTAATCCGGGAAATGCGGGCTCGATTCCACAACTGGTCAGATTTAAAAATCTGAAAATTCAGGACTTGGGATGCCAATTGGGTTGAGCAATTGTCTGACATACGATTGTCGTGAAAAATAATCTGTCAAGACGTCTTCACATTGAGGAGATTCATATACTACACTTTCGGAGTTGATTTATTCACATTGTGTGGGTCTATATGCTCTACTTTGGGAGCGAACATGGTGTGATAATAAATAAATAAATTATGCAATATGGTATGATCAAGACATCGATAGTTAATTATCTTCTTTGAACTCTCTCTTCGCATCTTATAATATTGTAGATAAATATTTTTCATATCGTCTAGAGAAAATATTATTTTTTATCCCTTATATAAATACGTGAGAAAAAAAAACATTCGTAGATGTCGTCTGGCGCGATGTTTTTGTTCATAAAATCAAATGTGTTTTCTTCTGCACGATGAATAATTTTCCGAGCGGGAAAGTCTCGGAAATGCTGCCAACTTAACGCGTGAAGTTTTTGCGGGAAAACAACTTGACGGAAAAGCAGCCGCTGGCATTTCACACGCGAATAAATTTCACCCGCGTAATAAATCACTTCATATTATTTTGAAGTTCAGGCAATGTCTTTAATTAATTGTGTTCAACCAGTAATAGGAATTTATTTCAACTAAAAGGAGTTATTTTCTTTAAATTAGCCACATTTGATACATCGATATTAGGTCATTTTAATCCTACCTACTGACGGCAAACATCCAAATAGAAAGTCTTAAGAGATGTATCATACGTTATCTATCATTAAGCTTTATATGTTTTTCCATATATACTATCAAGATAATTTGAAAAAAAAACAGCATGTGCAAAAACTCCATAACTAAAGAATTTATATCAACTGGGGAAAGAAATCAATCAAAACAGTCTAGAAATTACCACTCGATAATAATAGAGTACTTTCGCACATGATTTGTTCCTGAAAACGTGTGGGAATTTTAAATCTTCAAAACTAGAGAGATTAAAAAAACACCAAAAAATGTATTTAAAGGATTTATTCATCGATAATTGAATTAATGTGCCACTTTTAAGAGCTTTCGCGTATTTTTGTCGACAATTAGTTTATAATATCACTCTTTTATTCTTTTCTTGATTAATAAACATAAATGCACCAATAAACTTGATGCAGAAGTAGCCCTTTATCTTAGTTGCAAATCTCAGAAGCCCTCCTTTTTTAACTCAAAATCTAAATTTGGATACAAACTCGGCATTTGCAGCATATATCCACATTGCTTGACCGTGTAATTAAGTTGTGTGAATTGTCTAATAAAACAGCTCAAAAAAAATTCAGTGTTACATCCCTTTGCCTTTTTACACTCGATATCAATTCTTTTTAGATTATTGATAAAAATTACAACAAGAAAAATAATACTTGCTTAAATTTTCCTGAAAGTTTATTTAAGAAAAGTCAGTGATGGGTATTATATTATAAGTGCCCACTTATTATGCTATTTAAGTGTACACGAGTGTAAACATTAAATTAAATAAACCCGAGTTATATTTACAGGAATATAAACTTTCAGTTAACCTTTCAAAGCTTTTGACATTAGCGCATAATATTGGAATTGTAAAGAGAGCTTTTGAATAAACATTCGCCGTTAAATAATAATATTATATTTTCTTTTTCCCAGCAGCTGACCAAACGATATTTATTATTATAAAAATTCCTTTAAAATTCAACCAATATTCATAAGAACTTATTTGAAATTCTCGTAAAATATTTGTGAAATTGTTTTATCAGAGAATTTTCAAAGATTTAAATCCCAGAAAGTTCATTGTATCTATTAATTGAGATAGAATATATTTTCGACTGAATTTTCATATTTAAATTTATATCTACTTAATTGTTTCTGTTTATAATGTTTCACAAAAGAATGTGTAACAATGTAATCCAGTGAAACTAATTCATTGTGGATCTGCAAATCATATTGATTAAATTAAAATAGTCTTGTAGAGAAATAAATCCTTTGTGCTTAGTATTATTTGGCCTTAATTTAATATAACTGAAGAGATTATCTATTTTCGATTCGATTACTATTTTTTCATATTCTAAATTGAAATCTATATATATACATTCATCTGAAAAATACTGTATATATTTAAAAATATAATACATTCCAAAATTTGAGTATATGAATCTTTCCAATGTGAACTTACTTATTTTTGAAAAGTTAAAAAATAATAATATCATGTTTTTATTTTTGCTACTGACTACTGAAATAGTAAACTTGATATTTTCGAAGAATCATATCGACTGTGGAAATAAAAAAGAACGTAACCTACATATAATAAATATTTAAATAATCATATTTTACTCATTTGTCACTTTAAATTTTAAATTTTGATATTATTTGTTTAAACTTATTCTCGTATTTTTAAGGGCAATTGATTATTATTCTAGATCGTCGAAATAAATATTACTTATAACGTGTTTTTTTTGGGTGAAAGTAAAAAAAAATACCATTAAATAATTTTTCATATTGTTTCAGATCCACCGATTGGAACTGAGCACTGCGACTGGCTGTACGGCATTTTCGGGCATGAGACCTCATGCACCAGATACTGGACGTGCTGGAACGGAACTGCTACAGAACAACTCTGCATCGGAGGACTCCTCTACAATGAGAACGCCCACAGCTGCGACTGGCCCGAGAATGTAGAAGGATGCCAAAAGCACCGTGAGTTTTACTTTGTACAAAAGCTCCCTATTACTATAACATGTATCTTTAATTAATCATTTTAGTGCAAACTAAAAATATATATATCATGTTGGTCTAGTTTATTCCAAAAAATTGGAAAAAAAATAATTAAACATATTTTAATACGTGGCGATAAAAACGAAAATGGGAAAATGATTATAGTATCATATTTTAAAGTTTGAAGTGTTTAACATTAGCTTTTTCACTTCCTTTTCCATGATAAATTCTAGTATGAAGCAAATACTTGAAAATAATTATTAGATTGTTTTGCCTTGCCTTATTACTTCTGAAGATGTTAAAAGTACTATTGTTGATTTATAAATAGCAGTTGAGATAGTATGTGTAAACTTTTGTCGTTAATCTTCACGGCTTTAGAGAAGGTCTTGTGACAAGTAGACATACACATGTGTTTAGTGAAGGGCTTAGGTTAATTACATCATATTATTATGTCACGATAATTGATTGTCTGCTTATCAGCAATCAGGTAATTAGAAATTGCATAATCTATTGCTAATCTATTGCATAATCATCTTTCAATTAATAAACTCTTTGGCAATAATAACATCAAATGGCTTGTTAGTTTGACATATAATTTACTATTCTATATTTAAAATTGTATTATATTTACGTTATATGGATTAAAACAATTGCTTATATTTTTATTATTCAATTATAAAATTATTAGTATAATGTATTACTGTACTAATATAGAATATAAATATATATCAATGAAGATAAAACTGTAGTAAGATGCTTCATACAAATTCAAAGGGATAATCATTCAGCTTAGATTGTACATAGGTACTTCAAAGATTAACTGGAGAAAAACGGTATATAGTATTGCATTTCATTCATACTTGATATGAACTAAAAATATAAACCTTTTCTTTTTCAAGTAACTTTAGCTTCTATCTTGGGAATAGTAAAGATATGATTATCTCTTAAATTAATTCTTGTTCTTTCTCCCACGTTAGACATTTAAGAAATTGACTACATAGAAAACAAGAAAACATTTCTTGTATGGAAAACTTAAAATTTTTAATAAATGTGGAAACCATCGCTGGCCCCATTTCAAATTAAATATTTATATATTATTGTTTTCGCTGAAAATATTGCTTCATAATCACGATAAACTTTTTAAGCTACTTTGAAACTTTGTGGAAATAATGTAAATGCTGATTTTTATTTTATTCAATTTGTTTTTAAGGTGTCAGTTTGACATACTTATTTATTTGTTTTTTGTTGATAGTATTTAAACTTTCGATTTAGTTAAATATTATTAATTCCTTAAAATGAAAATTTATCTGTGCCAACTGTTGTAGATTTTAATATTATTAGACATTGAGTATACCTTACAGTTTTTAATTTTTTGTAGTTTTGAAAATTTGCAGTATTAAAAAATAAATCCTAATTAATTTCATTGTTATGTAAAAAAATTAACAAATAAGTAACCTAATAAACGAAGCAAAATAAAATATATTCCACCCATTGTCACTCTAAGAAAGATGCAATAAAACTGTATAATATATTTTAAATTAGAATGGACATGAATATTTATGCAGAAAGGGTCCTTGAAAATATCTCATTTCAAAATCGAATCGAAAAAAAAGATCCAGCTGGTAAAAAAAATCCATTCGGAGTAATCCCATTCTAATATCACGAGCTTTAGCAATAATTACCCTTCCCAGTAGCCAAGTGCTCAGCTCACGCGGAGACTCCCAATTCGATTCCCATAGTCGTCAAAAATCCGAAGAAACCAATTGGGTCAGACCAATTTGCTGACCATCAATTTCTGTGGAAATAATCTGTTAATAAATATCGTCACATTGCAGATATCTATTTACTCCTTTGTTTAAAGTAGACATCTTTGGATCGTGTTAATTCATATATTCAACTTTTGGAGCGGACTCAAAGTCAGCAGGGTGTCAAATATTTTGTGTTAATAATGTAACATTACTTAACCGATTAAATAACCAAATTACTAAAGTACATTCCGCAAATTAGTATAAATTTTAACGTAAAGGTTTCAAAATCTTTATCATCTGTTTTCCATTTACGTCCTATATCAATAAATGTTAAGAATAAATAATGGCAATATTTGATCTATTTCGACTACGTCAGGAATTCTACTCCACGTAGTACGTCGTATAAGACCGTTCTCACACAGAACGTAGGTGTAAAGTTTACTTAGGACGGTTATTATTAGAATACGTTACGTGTAAATTTAATCATCGTAAATATACTTTGAACTCAGGTGCAAAGGTGGTACGTATATCCAAATTAATGTCATTAATAATACCCGTGGTAATGTGACCTTTTGTCTTTCTAGCCCTTTGTAACGAAGACCCCAACGGAAACGTGCCCCTAGGAAAATCGTGCAACCGATATTGGCAGTGCCAGGGTGGATATCCTCGTCTCCAGAGATGCCCAGCCATGCTCGTCTTCGACAGGTAAATACTTACCAATTTATTACTAATTTACACAATAAATAACAGTTCAATGACTCTGATCAAATATCGTCACTGTTGTATTTCCCAAAATCTACTTTTTTTTAAAATGAACTAATGTGTTGAATATTTATATTTTAAAATTATAATTTTCTGTAATATATGGCTAATAATAAGAGAAAATAATGCAAAAAGTGATAAATTCCCTGATTTTTATACATAAAAATATCTTCAAACGGGTTTATCTTCACTTAACACGAGATAATGGCTATTTACTGAACAATGACGATATATACAACATGTTAAAATATACTAAAAGAATACAGTATCAATCATTGAAGGATTACCAAAAAAGTTATTGATAAAATTATGGAGAATGTTTCTTCAGTTTTATTATTTGTAACGCTTTTAAATAGAGAAATACGAACTGAACACATCAATAGTGCAGCTTTCAATGCCGAGAAATACGAGTATACAAATGCTGAAAGTTTAATTTATAAGGTATTTCCTTATAAAATAAACAATATTAATTAAAAATTTAGAATAAGCCAAATAAGATTTATATCAGTATTTGAATAATATTAAAATATGGATAAATAATATATCTTCAGTCAAGTATCATATTTTGTTTCAAAACTATTTTTTAATGTATAGTTAAAAACGATTCTCGTGGAAAGATTTTTTTTTTATTTTTGAAAAAACGTATCTATTGATAAGTTTAGTATTTTTTTTTAGTTCTTAAAAACATCATTTGTGTATTTACATCGATTTGATATTAAGAAGTTGAAATAAATCATTTTGTTATGAGTCATAATTCTACAAATCGTCGCCAATATTGCAGAAACACGTATCTCATTTTTTTGGATTAAGTCGCTTTAATTTTAAATTATAGTTTTATTTTTAGCTATTTTTTACATCATTGGCACATTTTTTGATTTGTATATAAGTTTATAAGCCGTCCATAAATTATGTGTAAATAAAATTAATAGTAATACAAGATATTGTAAAAAATGTACTCTACAAAGTGGCTTAAACCAAAAATCAAGATACTCGTTGTTGCAATATTACGACGAAATGTTGAATAAATATCAGTCTTTACAATGATATGACTGCCAAAATAGATATCAACGTTTTTAAATTGAATAAAAATTACTTGATATACTTATAATTCAATAAATTTATTTGAGTATAATCATTAAACGAGATGTTAAAATTATGTTCAAATACATTTTAACGCCACGAAAAAGGTTTAATATACAATAACTGATTCAAAAATGTGTTTCGAAACATAAACTACAAGCAATCGGTAATTTATATTACAAAAAAGTAGTAAAATACCACATAATTAAATATTTGTATATAAAACTACAGTTTCTTACAGCTGTCATAAAAATATTAATTTAATTTCAGTGGTTTATAAGAACGACCTTAATGCTTTTACTTAAATCGTAAAAACTCACGACTAACGTCAATAAAATTTACACCTTTCACAAAAAGCATTTATTCAACAGACTTTTATACTACCTACTTAAAAACTTTCAAGTATACAGCTTTTCGGATTGAACAAAAATATATTCCATTTCAACTGCTAAAGCAGTTATTATTATACCATTAAAGTATTATTTTACAAGTAGAGAAAGAGAGTTTTGGTAATTTAATCCACTTAAAATTATCGGCATTATCTTGTTACACAAAACTTTATTTTCGTGTTGTTATAATTTTTCTTCTTCTTTCCCTCATCAATTTAACGTGACTGATGCTCTCTTGGAGCGGAATAACATGATTGCAGGGCTTGTTTTTGATCCCCTCAATCACGGAAGCACGATTTTTTAACGTTTCTCAAAGTTTATAATAATGTATAGTACATAATTTTTATTATTTTGTAATTAAATTTGAAATCATTACCATTAACTCCGATATTTGGAATATAATAAGTATTTGTTTTATATGACATTTACCGTCAGCTTTAGGTAACTAATAAAATATACTCTATTTTAATATAACCAGCTTTTGTATTAAGATATATGAGTATTAAATGTTGATTCAATCGTAAAAGAAAAATATATTTCTTTATTTACAAACGTAACATAAACACACAAACGCCAACACACGTAGCTAATAAAATAATTTGATATTCTTTTTTACATAAATTGTCAGTGTTTTAGTCTTAATACTGAGGAATTATAATATATACTGCTAAATCTATGATAAAATATCATATTTAATAAAAAACTTTAAGATAACTTTAAAAAAACAAGATCCGTAGCTGTCATAAAATGTGAAAATCTTGATTTTAGATTTAAAACCGCAATAGTCCAACGAATTTGTTGAGAGTCGATGATTCTCCTAACATATCGTTGCTTTAAGATTGATTTGTCGAATATACCAACCGGCAAATGTTCAGATGATGATAAAAAGATCTCATTTAAATATAAACACGAAAGTTTTCTAAGGTTGTATGATTGATATATTACGGAAGAATAAAATTACAGTAAATAATATTGTATACAATATCTAATTAATTGTAACACGTTTTGTTTTTTCTCATTGCTGAGATATGGTCCATCTTCGGAGCAGACATTTTCACCCTTTATTCATTTTCATTATTTATTTCATTTTCATCCATATTGATGGCTTAACCAGCCAAATCCATTTGCATAAAATATTCAGGAACAAAAAAAAACTTTGGTGATTGTGTATGTTACTGTAGGTGAGTGAGTAATTTTAAGCATTTCAAATTATTATGAATTGTGTGCGTTCTGTGAGTTCTGTGAGAAAATTAGAGCTGAATAAAATGGCATCAAAATGGTTTTTCGACCATTATTGGAGTTAGCTAGTTGAAAGATTGAACCATTAATATGCTCCACTTTCTGAGCAAATATAGTAAAAAACATGTATAGTTATTGTTATTTATTAGAATAGATAACAAAGATACTAATTCGTCTTGATTACACATTCAAAGTTTATCAGTAAACGTCAGTTTTATTATAATATAAAAAAAGTTTCAGTATGTTTTTATGTCCCAAAGGACAGTCAACATTATATTATTATATAAGAAATGCCCATAAACGTTTTATAGTTGAATTATGAGAAGCTCTGCTCTAGACTCAGCGACCCAATAATGTAATGTGTCCGCGAAAACCTTGAGGAATCAATTGCACGCTAAGGGTTATCAAGACCACTTTATTATTTAATATAGATGAATTTACATGAGTTACACTATGTGTCATTTAATTAAGAGAAACTTTTAATAGAAATAAACGACATTGATTGACTCATAAAAGTTTTCTTATAAATCAGATCAATCATTAAAAGCTATAATATTAGTGTTGTATTAACAAAAGTTTACAATATTAAATTGTATTAACTGCTTTTTTTTGCAAAAATATACTCGCTGCTTTATTTAGTTTATTTTTTTTTAGTAAAAACAAAAATTTAAATATTGAAGGGTTTAATAATTTATAACAAATAGACGATTCGGTGTCAATTACAAAATAAAAGTTTCATTGAAATCAGTATTGAATTAAGCATTGAACTTAAGGAATATAAGTCTAGAGCATAGGTTTTCAATCTTTTTTAGTCCAACGCATTCTTTCCAAAAAATATACTCAAGATTACTCACCGCCCTTTTCTTGTTTTATAATAGTTCCCGTAATGTTATTTTGAATTTCTTCTATAAAGAGCAAAAGCGTCCAACAAATGCCTGAACGCCCAGACCACCTGAAAGCTTTCAAATACTTACAAAATCACTTTGGGTACTTATGATCTAGAGGTTCTAATTTGATAGGAGTTTATTAGGAGATTGGTTGGAGTATTTGGTTCTAGCCCTGATCATGGTACTGTACTCGAACTAAGCTTAAGCCAAAACAATTATGTCGATGGCTTAATCTGCAAACCGTCTAACTCGACCTATGGCTAAAAAAGCAAATGCCACCCAACACCAAATAGTAAAATACGCATTCACCAAAGTTTTTTTTTGAGCCTGAATAATTTACACAAATGGAGTTGGCTGGTTTGCAGATTAAGCCATCGATTCCAAAATTGTAGCTCTAACTAAAATTCAACATATTTTAAATAATTATTATAAAATATAAATTTGTATATAGATCATCCTATTTGAATTATTTTTTAATATTCGAGTTAGAAATTTCTGCAAGAACCCTTTCAGGTTGATTGATACTTTACATCACGGCCGACGCGAAAAGGTTAACGTTATTTTGCCTTTAAAACATATTACTTAACCGTAAAGCTTCGATATAGTTTTATATAATGCCACATAAAATTGTAATATATTTGCATATATTCATAATGCAAGTATTAGGGTTATATAAATAACTCCATAAAAATATGTTACGACATAAAATCGAAAACGCGAAGAGACGAATATTAAAAAAACGAAAGATATGTTGATTAATTAAATCTACTAAATTATTGATTCCTAAAGTGTGCGTCACAGAGGCACCGCGAAGTATCCAAAAGCTTCATAATTAAATAGACTCTAATCTATTATGTAACTTTTGCAATATTTATTTATGATTTTAGTTATAATAGGGTGTTTTGGGAAGATCTTAATTTAATAGGGGCGCCGCTTGATAAATTTGAGGAACCACTGAATTGAATAAGAGTTATAGAACCAACGAACTGGTAGCCAAAAGGTGCGTGCTTCGAATTTGTAAAATGCATGTTCGATTACCACATCTGTTAGATTTAAAAAAATCTGAAAATGCAGGACTAAATGCCGATTGGGTTCGAAAATTGCCTGAAAGCCAATTCTCATAAAAAATAATGCAGCAAGACATGTCTTCACATTACGAAGATCCATATACTCCATTTTTGGAGTGGGACATCTTCACACTGTTTAGATACATACGCTTCACTTTGGGACGGTACATGGTAAAAAAATAAAACAGAATATAGTTGACTGTTGCATATATTTTTCACATTTTAAACATTACGAATATTGATTACGAATAAAATTGTCAAAGTTTATTAAAGATTCGTTTGCAGTAATATAATTAAATATTTATATTATTTTGGTTTAAGACTGGATATCGTCCCAATAGTACAGAAATACGTATGTCGTTCTGTTGGTTTAAGTCACTTTGTAAAGTATGGCTTATGTTTTGCAATCTCTCGTACCATTGATACATTATTTTGTTTATAAAACGTGTATAAATTGTATGTGAATACACAAATATGCTAATGATACGAGAGATTGCCAAAAAGTGACAAACCAAACAATCAAGTGACGTCTTCTTTCAATATTGGCGACGATATAGATTATAGAACAAACCGTAATACAAATCTTATAATATTGTGTAGCCAATTAATTAATTTGCTTCAAATAGTTTGTACAAACACGTGAAGACTCAATTAATAATACACATCCAGACGAGCCGTATATTTTAAACAATACAATTTACATGGCGATATAGGAGTATGAAACAATACGTTACTATAAAGGTAATTTGAAACGTCGTTCACATAAAATAATGCTTCAGGCGGAAACGGCTCAACCCAAATTCGTCTTTGCATATTGTATATGCCTGATAGAGATGGGTATACAAAAACCTTCCAATATAAAGAGATTTTAAGCGATGCAATAGGCTCTTTGTTAACGGTAGGCAATTTGCAATTTTGAATGGCTTAGAGGCAAACACATTTTGATTTAATTAATAATTAATATTTTTGACTGGTGGTGCTTGATGGAAATTGATTTTAAATTCCAAATTATTTAAAACTGATAAACTTCCGTATTCACTGTTAGCGACCAGGGTTTCGTATTTCGGCATCTTCAGGTTACATTATATGTGGGCAGTGAGCGAACATATAACATACTACATTTTGATTTTCTTTGTTTATTATGTTTGCTTTATATATTTTTACATATTATTACCGTAAAATATCAATTACGATAAATACGTACGTAATATTTTTTAACGTCATTTATCATCAAATTCAAATTAAAGCTATCGGTTCCATGACAACGCATGACAGCTGCATGCGTGCAGTTGTCTGTTTACCAAAGCTATCATATATATGGCAGTTACCCGTAACTTAAATATTTATCTCAATGTAGTTACGAGCAATTCAAGACAGTTATCAGCAATTTCTTCATGATAGCTGTAATTTTAACACCATCACAGTTGATCAATAAGAGTCTAATAATATTATATACACACAAATAAAGTGGAACCTCGCTCAACGGGCACCTTGCACACCGAGTAATTTGCATGACGAGTAAGACGAATTGTAAAAAAATGATTCGTTTAACGAGCGTCGTTTTGCATGAGTAACTAGGAGAATACCGAAAAGGTAGAGAAGCCTTATTTCTACTTTATAGAAACTTTGGCCAGAAGGCTTTGTTGAACGTGACTTCAAAGGGTTTGAGGCAAAGCTTGTTGACCATGCATGGTAACAGGAAAGCTAAAATCTTCTGGAGCAATAACGAAAATGCTGATGGTATAGAAAACCGTTGCATCGTATTTTGAGAAGCGTCACCTTAATAAGGCATAGGGTATGCAAGTTGTAAGCTTATTTAATGATAATGATTTATCGTATTTTTACCAAACACAAAAACAGTAGCACAAAACTTTAGACAGCTTCCTAGTAAAAAAAAAATAGGTACTATAAATGATAGTGATGTGTAATTTTGTTTCAATAAACGTTATAATTTTCCTTGGGTATTTTTTTCAGCATGAAACTTATTGTATTTTATATTGATTAATAGTGGGAAAAAAATATTTAGTAAAAGAACTTTTGAAAAAAAGCTTTTATTATTATTTAAAAAGTACTAAAAGGAAAAATTATTTTTAGACCTATACAATACTGTCTGACAAGAATTTCCTTAAATCAACTGCTGTTGTCAGCAAAGTTCAGGAATGGAACTGCTGGAAGAATAATACTACCAAAGATTTTGCTTTGCGTACTTACAATACATAAGTCAAATTTCAGTTCAACAAAATATTTACTGCATCTGCATCCGCATTAAGTTGTTGTAGATGAAGAAGAATTATTGATAATACCAATAATTATGTTAACATAACAACTTGAGAAATTCCCAAATGAAGTTATATAGAAAGTATATGCACGATTAATGGATAATAGATTCTGCATAATTTTTACTATTCAATATATCCGGCACACGCTTTTTTATTATTGTGAACAAGTATTTTTTGTATGGCATGTTATTTAATTAACGTTTTTGTTTTTTTTTCTACTAGTTTGTTTGATAAGTGGTTTTTATATACAAAGCTTACTTGTTCAAAATGTTCTCCATTCAATTTTGGCACAATGAAATAATTTTAATTTGAAATTACCTCCTTACGTAGTAAAATCGATCGCATATTATCAAAAACAAATGAAAGTCGATCGTAGAGCGTCAGAAAAAATAAATTAGACACCCCTGTTTTAAAAGGCTGAAAGTTGATACTCTAGCTAAAGTTTTCTCATTGTAAATTATATTAATTCATTATTTTCATGAAATCATTGATCAACACTGTGTAAGTTCTTTCGCAAAAGCTCTCAATCGAAAAGTGTTTATTCTTGAAACTCCGCTTAAAAACATTTGATTAGTTCTTTGTTGATTCGTTAATTGTGAGGTTATTTGATAAGGTGAGTGCTTTTGATTTATTTTTAACTAGACTCCAGTTTAATGATATTCTAATAAATTATCGTGTAATTATTCAATAAATATTATCTGCAATATCTTGTTCTATCGTAAATTGAAATTCGTCTGTTGTATTTAAAATAATATCTGTTTCATCACAAATAATGTAAATTAAAAAAATTTGAAGATGATGAAATGTTTTATGTTCCATGTTGATTTATTTAAGCCACCATTTTGAATTGGCTCTCATTTTTCAGTAAACATTTTTAAATCTTGGAGAGTGGCCGATTGAAATCTATCATAGAGCATATAACACCACAATAATTCGTTCAAAATTTGGTAAAAAATATCGGAGCACATTTTGACATCACTAGCTTTATTAATAAGCGTGACAGCCGCTATTAGGGCACTGAAAGTTTTTGATTAATACACCAATGATACATACTCTCTTGGTATGGTGAGACAGTTGTGCCGATGGTTTCTTAAAATTATATTTAATTTTTTATCGTTAAAGATTTACATGTTATTTTGAACAAGGTTAATTTATAACAGCTGTTTGCATTTCTTGTGTTAGTAACGCAATATAAATAATATTTTCCGGAAAATATTCATGAACCGCTCAAGCAGTCACGGAGTCAATTATTGAGTAGATGCCGCATTTTGATACAAGCACACTTTAATGCCTTGATGAACTCTTATAGTATAAACTTCTCGAATAAATTTTCATCTGAACTTATTTTCCGTTCGCTATCCGAAAGAGCTTTTGCCACTTCAAAAGCTCAAAGTTACTCACTCTATCGCCGTTCACAAAGCATTATTTTAAAATAATATATAAAAACTCAAACAATATTCAAGGCTTGAAATACGTTTTCAAACTTATCCATAAATTACCTCAACATTCTCGTTTTATATTATTTTAAATGGTATTTAGATTTACTTTCAATGTTGTTTAATTTTTTCAGGCGTTCTCTGCGTTGTGTGGTCCCGCCAACCGAAGACTGTGACGTGCCAACCACACTCCCTCCACCACCAGAAGAAGAAGAAAACCAAAACGTACCACAGGTAAGATCTTATCGTTTATCGTTTTATCTGCACTTTTGAAGTTGTAGATTATGTATTAAATTCCCACAGGTGCTGGATTAAAAATATCTAGGGATGGACTCCAAGCGGGCTTAGCAATTGGTAGATAATCAATTGTAGTGAAAAAATTTGCCGATATAAATCTTAAAGCGGAAACTTATTTATTTCACATCTATAACATTCTATTTCTGATTTTTCTTGACAATCTTCATAAGGTCGAAATCCATATGCTACACTATGACTAAGCAACGTATATTTAAAAATGCGCTTAATTTACTGGCAACATAATATTTCATAAAAAATAAAATACTTACTTTTTATTGTCGAAAGCATATGTGTTGAATTTGTTATGAATTGTATCCATGTCAAGTGCAAAACAATTTCAATTTCACAAACAACGTATTCTTTGAATTTTGCATTAAAAATAGTTTCAGACGTAAATATATTTATTTCTACCGATCTTTTATGTTCGCTTCGGGGCATGTGAAGCTTTCAGATCTCCTCAATATGTCATGAAAATTTACTTCAGTTTTGTTTATTATGATACTAAATATAAAAACCTAATTATATCCTCTAATCTACATAAACTTTTCTGTGAGCCATCCTTTAGTGAAAGCAAACTCAAGTAAGAGAATTAGAACTAATCAATTAATTAATTAGTAAGCTTCTTGAATCAAATTTGTGGCCTCTCTAAAGCAAAAAACTATTTTAATTTATTTTATTAAGACCAAATTACATCGTGGTATGCTCGCGAAAGACTCTTTCGTGATTTTATCGTTACTATTAACCGTTATAGAGCAGACCAATACAACGCGGCAGAATCTTTGGAACGCGTTAAAGTTGACAGTCCAATATGAAAATATATAAAAGAAGAAAAACATTGTTTGACAGTGTCTACTCTATTACACGAAAAGATTGAGTTTATAAAAAAGTTTCTTTATTAGACTTAAGTTTCAACGGCCTTTTTCAGTGGAACTATTCTTACAGTCTCCACATATTGTTTCATGTACGTAGGTTTTTAAATTTTAAAGAAAGCCTTAAGATTTAAATGTTAATATAAATTATGTACTTTTTTTGTTAAATGTATTTTTTTTTTAGTCGAAACAAACCTTTTCTAAGCTTTCAGCTGACTTAAATAGGATTTATTATAATTTTAAACGCACTATCAGTATATAAAATTACATTTTAATAATACGAACCAAGACTCATATCCAATTCTTGAATTTAAACACTCATTAAAATATGCTTATTTTTATGTGGTATCGAGACTTGAATACACACCCTTCAGTGTCAAGCGAGACATAAGCACGCACGTTTACCAACTTGGCTACAAGACAGTAAAACACTTATTGTTGTAATTATATATGTTTTGACTATATCAAACTTATTTGTATCACATTTAAAATATGATAAAATATGAAACGGAGACAATATATTCACAAATATAGAACTTATTTTGTTTAAAGTTTAAGCTTAATTAAAAAGCTTGTACCAACACAACATATTCAGTTTTACCAACAATAGTCATTTTGAAAACAAAATATTATTTAGAGCTTGGATAATTATTTTAAATTAAAATAGTTGCATTTTGTATAACACGTGTGCTGTTTAATATAATGTATAAAATACAAACAGAACACATATCAATCAACCATTATGTGTGACGAGCTTTTGACTTAAATAATATAATCGTGTATGTATTTTCAGTGTAAAATAATTTATTTTACATATATTTTGTGTATTTTTTTAGAATGCTCCGAGACCCAGCAACAGACCCTCAAATAATCGACCCCAAGAAAGTGACTACCAACCGTCGGCGCAGGGAAACAACAGACCCAGAAATTAAAAACATAAAATTCCGTCGATATAATTTCGTATATTTTTAAAATCATGTTTCATTTTTCATCTCAAGTAAATATCGGTGAAAATAAAAATTACTACTATACTTTTCGTCAAATCACAATCAATTCAGAATTTTTGATTAAAAGTAAAATTGTATTTTTCAAGGTTTGGTTGACTGATTTCAAAATTTTTATATTGACAAGCACAAATCTATTACAGCATACTTGAAACATATATACTATATGAGACAATAATACTGTAAAAAAAGAAATAAATCTTACAAGAGTGTGTCACTTAACCATATTAATAAATAATTAAATATATTCAGAAAAAAATTAATTACGTAAGATATAATTACGAGTGCAAATGAAGAAAAAAAAATGAAAAATTTAAATTAAAAACTTCAGTCGATCAAACCAATATTCACCTAGATTGCTTTAAATACAAATCAAATAAACATTTTTAAATGTCTGCCTTTTCAAGTAATTTATATATATGTTTAAATCCTTCATTTTATTTCACGAAATATATTTAAAAAATAAAAAAAAATACAAGAAAATTATGTAATCATTTCGAGTTCATAAAAAAATATCCATCAAATACCACAGTATTCATTTATTTTAAAAGCTTTTTTATATTGTGTTTTTTTTTCATTAGCTTTGTCATTAATTTTATTACTTCCGTTGTTTTTTTAGTGTACGTTTATTGTATTTTTATTTTTAAGTCATTTTTAATTCTTTAATGACAAAACTTAGATGTAAGACAATTTAGTATGTATTAATATTTTGTGAAATTATTTTTTTAAATAAAAAAAAATTAAAAATCAAATGTTTGTTTCCTTTCTTTTGGCAATTATGATATTTATTAATTCATAGCGTAATACCATATCATACATCATTATCATACATATTATATGAGTTACAACCTAACCTACGTCTTTTTCAAGCCCAACAAATTCTGGTATCTTGATTAGAGTTGGCATCTAGCTTCCTACATTTCATCTTTAAGTTCCAGTTTAAGTTTTAAGTTCCAGCAGCTGTGGGTTCGAACCTGAAATTTTCAGCTCTGAAGCGTACAAACTATATAAAACCTTTCAGTTATCGAATAAACAGAGAGACAGTGATAGTTCAGTAGATAATCGGTCGAGATACGAGATATTGCCATCATCTGCGAAGATAAAAAACCTTGGCTTCTATTAGAGATAACAATGAATATAGTAAAATGATACAGTTTAAGAATATAAATACTTTCAATATTTACTCTAAGGACCATAAGGAGTGTTAAAAAGATTACATGAAATACAAAAATGCTAATAACATTTATTACGAATATCGAATATGGAATGCAGCATTTTAATAAAAATTCATTCTTTTTTGTTAACAAAACTAACTATTAATCTTCCCAATAGCGTAAAAGTTGGCATGTGCGCCACGCAACGTAATACGGGTTCAATTCCCTCATTTGCAGACTTTAAAAAAATGAAAACGCAGGACTGAGTAAATATTTGAGAACCAATTCTCACGTTGCGGAGATCCATATACACCACTTTTGGACTGGGCATATTTACACTGTGTGGATCAATATGTTCCACATATACGGTAAAATATGAAACTCTATTTGTGGTCAATTTTTTACTTCAATATTCAATTCTAAAACGACTTAAATTTTAAAAGACCTCGGAGGTCAAAGTGTTAATAATAAAAATAAAATAAAGGAAATTCCAAATAAGATTGAATATAATTATCACTTAATTCAATAAGGACGTAGAAAAAAATCTTACCTCACGGTAAAAGGTCGTTTGTAACAATATTTTTAAAGGTCATGCTTAAGAGCATCGCGTAGATATTTAGTAACCCTAAAGTAGATACTTCATAGAGCCATAGACAATGAAATTAAATGGCACAGACAATTTATTTATCATTTATAACTGTTCCGGTTTGATTTTTTCGTTCGTAATTTACCACTGGGATGTATGACTGTTGAATTAGCCGGTGGTAATTAGTGTATGAATAAACTGAACACGTTTTGGGCAGATGTGCCTAATAAAAGGAATTAAATCCACGTACGAACATGCACAAACGTGACTAAATATTAAACAGCTCATTAGATATCCCTTGCATATAAATTGTAGACTAAACAGAAATCCAAAATATATATATACATATAATTCCGAGAAAAATTCATGAATTGTCATTATTTTAATTTCACATCAAAGTACATAGATCCCTACAGTACATATGATTTTTGATATACTGTTTTTTCAACGGTTTCTAAGTGCGCGTCTGCTCAAAACTTTGTCATTTTTTAATGAAAATGTATACTCTCCACCTATCAAATCTTAACACCATTATTATTGACCTATACCATAGATGAGACGACGGTAACCTTATTTGGCTGCGTGTTAAAATCAGCCAACATGTGACTAATAAAAAAACGTTTCGGGTTATTGTGGTATTTTCATATTAAAACAATCTTTTAGTGAATGATAAAAAAAACTTTATTTTTATCATAATTACAATATGCTATTTAACTTTGAATATAAAAATTAAAAAATTAAAGTTTTAGTTTCTTTATTCATGAATTTTATTTGTATCATATTTTATTTGGGGAACTCAAGTGAGTCAATTGAAATTATCAAATGGCTCACTTGGCGACCCGCGGATCATAGGTTGTCGACACTTGCAATAGATTGACTAGGTGCTCAATTCGTGGGCAGTTAGTTGACAACCAATTCTTGTGAAAAAAGCATCAAAACATGTCGTCACATTGCGGATATGTACCAACTCTTTAGAAGTGGACGTTTCAAATCGTGTAGATCAATATCACAAAAAGAAAAATGACGTAACCTACACGGAATCAATTGTACAGGAGGCACAAAAAATGTTAATTTAATGATTTTGAGTCAAAGTCAAAATATTGAATAGATACAATCTTAAAGTGCACGAACACTAAAACTGATGTTTTATTTATCCAGTACGATATTAATTCTACAAATTATTTAAGAAACGCCAATTAAATTGACGTGGCGAAAGTCCTCTTTCCTGATCGAAAATTTGACAAACCATCCCTTTTTATTTGGTATCCCTCCTTTGGTATTTGCACTTATATACTTTTAACAGAACGCATGTTAAGTTGTAAATACTTAGTGACTATCGAAAAAAAGTTAGTTTGAAAATACTGAGGGTTACGTCTTTTTCTTTTTCACAGTCGATATGTTACACTCTTTTGGATCGGACATCATATTTTTATTGGTCAAGCATGGTGGCATAAAATAGTTAGTGGAAAAATATATTAGGCTGTAGAACTATAATGTAAATACATTATACAATATAACTGTTATTTAATAGACATCAAATCGATATTCATAAAGCCTAGTTAATTTTTTACTTGAGATATGGACAATATTGAGCTGAATTTTAAAACGCATAGCGTCCAAACAAGAAAAATAGGGCTATGAACAAGAAGTATAAAAATGAACAAAAGTATATAGAAGAAATATATGATTTTGATAAATACTCTTTCTTTATAAGTATGGACATTACTTTTTATTGTATTCTCGTATTTGATCCAGGCAAAAAAGTTACTGTAAGTCACTTATAAAGTTAAATTTTGGTTCCCATGTAAAAGCTAATGTTAATAGTAAAAAAATGCAATGACAACTTGACAGCAATTTAATTTTTTGTAAATTGAATGCATGAAAGCTTTTGAAAAAGCTACCGCTTGTATAAGAACAAGAAGGGATACAAATTTCAGCTACATTTTCGTGTTTTTTTTTTAAGTTGCAAGATTGCTACAAGGGGGTACCTATCACCTTGAAGTTAGAAATTAATACGTGACTTTTATCACGATGTTTGATCCAGCCGCTTGATATTGATTTACGTGGTATTTTTATTTGATATAAAAATCGAGTATAAAACTGGGTGTGACTAAAGTAACTAGCGTTATATTTAAAAATCTTAAATATTATGTAATGTGTAAATATTTTGTTTAATTCCGTATGACTTCGCCTTCTTTTCTCACGCTGGTTGAGAGGTTAGTGTAGACGTTTTAGAACTGGAAGTTGTCGGATTGAATATCATAGCTCCGATTAAAAAAATAATTGAGCTTCAGAGTTGGATTAAGCAATTGCTTAACATACAATTTTCGTGAAATCAAATATATCTAAAATAATTATTTGAATTCCAGTAATTCCTTTTTTTCATTTCTGGAGTCGGGACTGATTTCAAACTTTTGGGATCCATACGTTACTATTTCAAAGATTTTTAGTTTCAAAATATATTTATACATCCTCCATGAAAAGCTATTCTATGTATAAATTGTTCAGATAGTGAATGCGTGTTTTAAAGTACGAATTTATTTTTTTAACTAACACTGGATGTAAGCAATTGAGACTTGACGGATATAAAAAGAATTAAAAAAATGATAATAGTTTTTTAATACGCTAAATCATTTTTTTTTTATTTTATTCAATTTTGTTTGATTATTGCGTAATAAGAAATATATATATATATATATATATAATATCTTATTAATATATCTGCAATATATTACTTGCCTAAATTCTGAAAGATTACTATAGAACTCCAGAATTAGCAATAAATCAAGGTGATATCAAGGTCATAAGCTCTACATAGGAAGTGCATATAGAGAAGGAAGAAAAGATTTTTTTACCTAAGGTCATCCATCAAACTATTTTGAATAATTAATACTACCAACTAAATCTTCATGACGGATAAAAGATTTTAAAGTTAAGTTTTGAAGCTTTTAAAGTTTTCTTACAGGCTTTATGTTTATAAACATTATGCAGTATGCATGCATCAATGAAAAATAAACCCTTCCCCAATGTATTAAACATTATGTAGAACATTATTTTTCTGTAAAATTTCATGAAAATAAAAGCTGAAATAAGAAAAAAACATCTTTAGCACTTCGTCTTATCACTAATTCCGATACATTTTCTAATCCCAAATGCCCAAATCATAGTTATTTACATTATTAAAAAACTACGTACGTGAGATTTTCTAAGATCGGATCAATTTTCTAGTCAGAATTTCCAATGTATAGCAAAGGTTAAATGTACTTCTGGGATACAATTGGTAGGCTTAATCAATCCGCATAAATTTATTCGTGCCATATCCCTCGACAACACAATTTTCACTATTCAATGAAGTGCCTTTCTTAATTATTCAAAATTCATCACACGTCTACCTGCACAATGAACTCGCACGAATATTAACAGAAAACCTTTGTTTCAGTACAATAAACAAAAGCTCTTTAAATTATGTCTTTCTGGCTTTATAAAATGTGACGTATACGAAAATACCTACGTATATATGTTGAAAGCGTATATGCCCGTAGAGTCAACGATGTTTTGTGCAATTGTGCGCCTGGCGTAGCATTGGCAGGCAACTTTCAGTACTTGGCCGTCGCGCGGTTTGCACGGTTGTGTTCCTCGCTAACGCTAAGGGCTTTTCAAACAATATTGCAGAGTATTGGAAAATCGGCGAATATTTTATGAGGTCGTCCTTCGGCGAGCTACCGTGAACTTATTTGAGAATTTTAGCTGAAATTAATTTTTAATTCTACTCTATACACCGAACGAACAAATAAAATATTAAAGACTTTTAAAATTTGTGAAAGTATCCATAATCCAATATAAATACCAAACATTATTTTTTAATATTGTGTTAATATTTAACAAAATATTTTCAATTTATAAAATAACGGTATTAATGTCTACATTAAATTACTGTATTCCTTCAAAACTATTAAACGCGTCTAAGTGTAATTTTTAAATAATATAAATACTAACATTACAATAAAGTCTCTATTATTGAGTATTTCTTAAATTGGCAATCTTGCTTAAAATAAAATCATACGATAAAAACAATTATTAATCACATAAAAAAATTGGAAAAAGTGAATTAATTAAAATTTAAAAGTTGTTTTCAAAATCTATATCTAGAAGAATTAGATAAATTAAAATGTCTAATATGGTTAGTAATATTATATATTAACAATACTAATTATATAATAATTACTTACAATAATTTAATCGTGTTCAAGTGATGAATTTGGTTTATTAATTGAAATACAGTGGTTTTTTTGAAATTTTGGAAAACTTTCAAATCTTTCGGGCAGTACAGCAAAGGTGAGTGTATTTTTTTAAATTATTATTTTTGATATACATATTGATAAATTTAAATGATCGTCAATATTTCAGAAACACGTAACTAATTTTTTTCGGTTTAAGTAACTTTGTAAAATATAGTTTTACTGTTTGCAATCTCTCATATAATTACCACATTTTCGTACTAAAAAATGTATTTATAAAACGTGTACGAATTATATGCTAATACAAAAATTTGCCAATGATAGAAGTGATTGCAAAAAATAAAACTATACTTTGCAAAGTAATTTTAACAAAAAAATCAGGTTCCGTGTATACTATACTGTAATATAAATTATACTGGCTCAATGATGTAAAAATCGTTATATGTTTGTTACAAGAACACTCACTGACTAAAACTATTTAAATAATACTTATAAAAATATGCAATGGATGTCATATATTGTGTGTTACATTATATTTGATTATACGTGTTTTTAGTGGAATTTGATGAATTAATCCAACATTCGCTATCATCACAATAAATAGCACTACATCCTAAGCTGGAGATTTGCATCTTCCGTATTTTTCATTTTATTGAATAAATTGTTGATTCCATGACCTCCAACATTTTTTTTGGCTCCATCCAGCATCAAAGCTGCCATATTTCAAGAACTTTCTTCTATCATACTTAAATATGATTAAATCCTCAAAGGAAAAGTATGGTCATTTTAAATAATGTGCTAAGCATATTGGAAAAATTGATTTAATTAATCATCAATATTTTTCACTGTATGATATGAAAGTGTGAAAATTTTAAATGCACATCGTGAAAAGATTTAGTTTAATTTGCATAATATCATAATTAAAATATTATTTTGTGGTAATTGTCATAAACTTAAATCTCGTTTCACTTCTAATATTTTTTTTTGGGTTTTCTTGTATAAAAAACTGTAGACAATAGGAAAATTATATAATTGTTTAAGTATTCGTTTTTAATAAAACATAATTACTTGAATTTAAGCACTAGATAAAAATTTGCATGACTTTCAGTAAAAACTGATGTGTAATATGAAAAAAATTATCACAGTCATTATTCAATCTATTTTATCAATGCATGTAATTTGAGATTTTTGATAAGTTAAGTTAAGTTAAGATAAGTATAAATGGCCCATATTCTTGAGAATAGGAATAACTTATTAATTATTTACCACCCACTTTCAAAAAAAAAAAATCAACACGTTATATTCAATACGATAAAAAATAGCTGACATGGAATCCTCAAGTCAAATAATAAACACGAGATATAAATTAAATATTGAATTAAAAAAACGACATTTCATTTATCCATGTCAAATACATCCATAAATATTTTTATCTGTGACCTAAGTTTCGTCTCATTTAGAATAAAATTAAAATACAATAAACTATAAACGATATCCATAGATTATCATAAAATAATACATATTCTCCATTATTTTTTATGTTAGTATACTTTTTACACGGTACTGCGTGGAACGTATACACCGCGTAAAAGAGAGATTGGTGTAAACAGACAAACCCCCAAACTTGTTTAATTTATATTGTTTTCAGTTTATAAATTAAATAGTTTTAAAGTAGATTTAACAGTTGTGCAGGATAATTTGAATGATTTTTCATAACATATTATTTTTAATGAAACGTCAAAACCATAACTTGGAGAAAACAATGAAAATAAATTACAAAAAGCTTCTACCTGAAACATATTTAAAGTACACTCGATCTTCGAATACGCTATTTAAAATAGCATGCTTTATCATTTCAGTACATTTAAAATTTGCTTGATAGTAACTCATAAACATTTAAAAATGGTTTTGAATTACTTCGTATTTATCCACACTCGTTTTTTATTTCCTTCACATATCAAATATCGTAGCTGCAGATTAAAATAAAAGTTTAAAATTCAGAAAGTTTTTTGAAAAACTTTTTAGATGTCCGGCTTTTTCAAATCTATCCTGCTAAACCTTCACACTGTGGTGATCCATATTGTCCATGGAAAGGAAAAAGAACGTAACACTTATTTTAAAAATAGCTTTTATTCGATAATCAGGATTTATACAGCTTAATAAACGTTTTATCAAAAGAATATAACCTGGAAATAGCAAATTAATTTTTAAATTTAGTTTTTATTCTTGAAAAAATGATGACCTATGAAATTTTTGAAGATAAAAAAGGTCCCAAACCAATCAATTTTATTAGTTTTTCTTAAATAACTTGTTAAATTTGTATATTACATTGAGTAAATAAAACACCAGTTTTATTGTTAATATACTTCACGGTTGTGTCTATTTAATGTTTTGGCTTTGGCTCAAAATCGTTAAATTTAGGTTTTTTTGTGCCTTCTGTAAAATTTGGTCTATTTGGGTTACGTCCTTTTTCTTTTCCACAGTCGGTATACTTATATTCATTCAATAATTTTGAGCCAAAGTCAAAACATTACATTGGCAAAGTGCATGAAGACTAAAAATGGTATTTTATTTACTCAATATTGTATTAATTTAAAAACCAATAAAATTGATTAGGTGAAAGCCTTTTTTCCTGGTCGTCAATTTCACAGGGTTTTTCAAATTTGAAATATAAATTAAGACACAAATTAGGTATTTTAGCTTACACACTTTTGACAAAAGGATGTATTAAGTTGTATAGATTCTGATTATCGAATAAAAGCTATTTCGAAAAATTGAAGATTTCGTCCTTGTCCCTTCCATAGTTGATATGGATCTACACAGTGGGAAGATATCGAATACAAAAATGGAGTACATAATTCTTTGCACTATGTCTCCCCGGTAGCGTAGTTGGTAGCGTGCACGCTTAACGATCCAAGCTGTGTCGGATTTTTAAAAATCCAAAAAAAATGCAGGACTGGTTGCCTATTGGGTTGAGTAATTGTCTGACAAACAATTCT
>JAGVSQ010001739.1:0-17883 GCA_022683975.1 Rhyacophila evoluta | reverse complement strand
TTATTTTAAATAATGATGTTAACTTAAGTATACGTGAGACACGAAGTGATAAGATTTTTAAGACAATCATCAATACACCTGTGTAAACTTTGACGTTTCTCGTCAAAAATATTTCGTTGTACAGCTAAATTTTTCAAATAAAAGCTTACATTATATGATGTAATATGTTTTTTAAATTATTTTACTCTACGTTTAAGATTTATTAATCGTTTAAATATTCGTATTTTATAGATTCACAAATATATTTCAATTTAATAATGCAAAACAACTCACAGTATCCATTTCCACATGTTTTATATCGTAAAGCACTTCCAGTAGATAATTTCAATTACAATTACGATTGCGAGAATACTTGTAGAATACGTTTTTCAGTCTTTATTAGAAGACACTAAGCCGTAGAGGGGCATTTTAGTCAATAAAATTCAATTTGGATGATCCGGCGCGTAGACGCTCGAAAAGGTTCGTAGTACGAACAGTCGGCGTAGCAGGTTTAACCCGGCTCGACTGGGTCCAGCATACTGCCGGCAGCGCATCACCCTTAGATGTGTAAAGGCTCTCTTAAAACAGTGATACTCAATTCTATAGATATATCGCGATAGTTGATCTTTTATCTTTCGGGAATTCAAATTTATTTGCGACCGCGAAAAGAATATCACATCAATTCATTCCTTTAAATAAAACATCACTCTATCATTCATGATTTACAACTTATATTTATATAATCGTATCAAACAAAATTACATAGCCCAATTCAAACTAAATTACGAAGAATCTATAGTTTTCGCGTGTTACTATTGCATTTAAAAACAATATAATTTTTAGTAAACACATATTAACAAGCAATTCAATTGATAATCTATTTGCAATTATTTTATTTATTTATCCATAATGACTAAAGATAAAAAAATAAAACTACTGATTTTAATGAAAACAAAATAATTCACGTATGTTTTCAACACGAAGCCTTAATACGTGTAAATCATTCATTCTTAACCTCAATATAGCTGAAGTTATCTCGTGTTTCAATGTACGCTATTCTCATGGGATATCATATTATTTACCCAGCGATCTCCTAACCCAAATTAACGTTCACTCCATACGCCAGTCTGGTCCCTCTGTTCCCCTATTTTTGCTAATACTAAGCGTCCTTTGAATAGAAATGTTCTGGTGAATGAACGTAAAATGAAAACCCATTATAAAGAAAATGGAGTACTGTTCACAAGGCTACTTCACATAGTAGAAATACAATTTTCCAATGTATTAGTTTATCTACTACATATAAACATACAATAAAAATATATTTATACTAAGATATACGTTTATCATACATACACTTAATATTACTTATAAAAATAAGTAAAAAATGACTTAACCAATAACTTATAAAATATGAATAAGCAATCGTTAATATATCATCATTTTCCTATACATTTCCACAGTATTTTTATATATATTATAGATTTATTATAATATCTGGTTCCCCGATAGATATGAAAAAGACATATTTTTTTATTCTTGGTTCATGTAACCAAAATATTTAAATAACATCATTACATTGTCAGCAGACATAAAAACATGTTAGATTCCTACAAGAATTATTCTTTACTCTTATATATATATATATATATATAGATTCTTGAACACGATAATAACTACTGAGTTTTTAATGAAAATTTCTTTTAAAATTATTTGCCTCATACCCTAGAAACACAGAAATTATTCCTCATAATTTATTGTAAAGAAAATCAAACTTGCTCTTGGATAAATGGTATTAAGGAAAAAAAATATATGAAAATGTAAAATTTATAATAATCTTGCATTGTTTAATATCTATAATAAGTATAATTTAATCACATCAAAATATAAAACTTGTACTCATAAGTAAAGAGATTTAAATCATTTATGTACGTAGGATGGTAGGAATATGATTGGTTTAGATGCATATATTAAAACAGGTAACATTTATTGATTTTTAAAGGCGTGTCCTATTTTACAATCCTTTCTTAAGGTGTGAAATAGAACCCGCGAAATAGTTTGAGGGTTTTTTTCTTATTGCATAGTTAAAATGCGTGTAATGTTTGGGATGTCTCACCCCCTGGTTCAGAAAGATAGAAAGCTTCGCAGGAAGTGAGACGCAAGAAGAGGTCGTCCTCTTTTCTCTTCCGATCAACACTTAGCCACGTCAGAAAGTAAATATACTAATAGCTCCCTACAACACTTTTATCTTACTGTATTATTATTTCGGCTGATACTTCCATGTTCTCAATAATGATACTTTTTCAGAATATTCTTCTTTATTAAGAAACTTCTTTTTAGATGATTAGTGTTATATATAATATGTTTTTTTCATGTTACTATAAAATGAAATCTTACTACAAGGCATGGTACTAAATTATGAAAAGCGCAGTCGATCAATAAATATGGATATTAATTACAAATAAAAATGCTAAGTGTCATATGCTGATATTAGTTTACCAAAGTAATATATGTATATTATTGCTAATTCAAGTAATACATTATTGTTTACCACAATTTATTTTTAAAAGTATGGCTATTTTTAAATACGTTTTTAGAAAAGAAATCATATGTCAATCTCAATACATTCACTTGCAATCAATCAAATATTAATTAGAGGAGTTATCATCACTTAAATTTGGCAAAAGAATAATCAAAAACTTTGTCTTTAAATTTGTATAGTTACAAATAAATCAGTTAAATATTTGGTTCGATTTTTACCTCTCTAATTTATTTATTTTTTAATGAATTATTTACGAACCAGCAAACCATTTTAATCTCTATTTAACATGGAATCTATTTTAATATGGAATGTAGAGAAAATTGACAGAAGTGTTTTTTTTTACTTTGCTTTTTATATTGCTTTGAAATAATAAATATCAATATAAATCCGATTTTACATATACTTTTAATTGCTTTTGCTAAATATCGTACGATTAAAAAATATGTTGTGATGAATACTATTATTTATTTGATTTCCATTGTATATTGAAAATGAACTTTGAATTAGATTTTCAGTATATCAATTATTGAGTATTGACTAAACTAAGATACTCATAAATTCCATCCAAAGTTTCTCAGGCAAGCGGTTTCCATCTGATCGAACATCTATCCACCTGCACCACACCATTAATACTGGTGCCACACATAACTTGTGCATCGATGCATTCTGAAGTCATTGGATGACAATACAAAACAATCAAATATCCCGTAACGGCACGAACATCATATTATGTCGGACATAAATTTATAAAGAACATAATAACTCGACAATTTGTAAGATTTTGTTGCTATAGTTGTTTTGTTGGAAGCTATCACATATTTGACACAGAATACAATGCAATCAATAATAAAGAAATTTCAAAAAAAAAACGTTTTGAATTTGACATTTATTAGTTTTTAAATTTTATATTGTCATGACTTTATTGAAATATCATGCATAAATTAAAATCTATGCGCATTTATTTAGCCCTGACTCATTTGATTTTTTAATTTTACTTTAACATAATATCATTAGTATAAATCAAGATTGTATAGCATCAAAATAGTAAATTTATAATTTTTTTAGAATTATTAAATCAAAAATACAAATGTTAAATAATACTCCTAAATTTAAGTTTTGTCGTAACATAATATAAAACCTCAGTTAAAGCTTATTTTTGATGTTACTACTAGTTTAAGATTTACACAAAAAATGACATACGAATATCTATGCTATAAAATAGAACGTAGGTCTGTGTAAAATATTATATACAGCCTAGTATTGAAATAAGTTTGTAATAATTTGATAAATAAGATTACTTAGGAATAAAAATTGAATTTGAATCTCTCTCAGGCAAAACCGAGTAATAAAACTAGTATTTTATAAAATAAAATGCGGTTTTCTATTGTCCATGAACTTCTGATCAATGAGCTTTATATGAATGAACTCTATTTGGGAAATGAGGTTTGCTTATCAAGGAAATGGAGCTTAGGGATCGCTTTTTCTTTACAATGGAACCTTTATATCTCTTGAAACCAGTTCAAAGACCGGCCACAATACAATTGAAAATAACAGTAACGTATTCGAACTGAGATCACAATCAAGAGTTGGAATGGATTTGTTACTTGCAAGACTTCTTCAAATATTGCAAAAACATTAGGGGTCGTTTTCTTAGAATATTACTAAGGTTTCATTTGTATTTTTCCATTGAAGTATCTTTACTGTGGCTTAACAAGAACATGTTTAACAAAATCTATACACATACTTAGCTTGTGGTATTTTTTTTTGAACTTAGGTATGTTTGGTACTGGTATATACGTGAAGCAATAAACATTGATTAAAATATTATTGATAATATTTAAATCTATCAATTTCAATCGAGCTTTTTTGTATTTTCGATAAATTCAGATGTTTTCAATCGCTTGAGGCATAATAAAAATATGCCTTATTGGCACTTATTCAACCTTTTAGGTACGTCATAGTAAAATTAGTAATCAACATGCTATTTTTTGGTATTATTAATCGACATGTAACATTTTTGGCCAACTCTTATCATTAAAATATTATTTTGAAAACTCGAGTTCACAATTTTTTACAAAAATTTAAATTGCTTAATGGCCATTTGTAGATGCAGTAAATGATCTAAAGTAGACGACGAAAGAGGCAGCAGCTCATTATGATGCAAATATTATCACCCGGAATGTGGAAGAAAGGAAGTCACCCCTCAACTAACTACCGTTTCCCGCTCAAACCTGCCGCCAGAATACTGAAAGCTTTTTTCCGTATGACCGACACAAGAAGTCGCTTTTTTAAAAGCTCTCGCGGCTACCTACTGTACTTCTATAACAAAAACCTATTTTTTGTGCGGACGTTTTAAAAATGGCAGCAAAAATCGTATCACATTTTCCTTCACGCAGAAATGAAGGGAGTATTGTTAGAGAAGTTTTATTGTTGTATATTTTTCTTGTTAAATTCACTCGAAACGACATATACATTTTTGTGATATTTGAGAAAATAAATTATAATGCTGAGTTTTTATTACACCAATAGAAACTTATTTCATGGTTTCAATAGTTAGATTTATAATTTATTGTTGAAATAAAATATACTCTTTTTTTAATAAGAACAAAACGTATAGTTTATTAATATATCGACGGTGGAAAGAAAAATGACGCTTTCTTCAGATTTTCCAAAATAGATTTTTTTGATAGTCATAATGTGTATAATTTAATACGGATTCTATCAAAATGATAGAAGCAGCAAATGCCTAATTCTAATACCTCCACCTCAATTTCATTGTTTTTTTCCAATTAGCTTATTAAGTTAATATCATATTAGGTAAATAAAATACTAGTCTACTTCAAAGTTGTGTCAATCTAATATTTTGACATTGGCCCGAAATCATTAAATGGACATTTTTTGTACCAGCCTGTAGAATTTGTTCCGTGTAGGTTACGTCCTTTTCCCCTACCACAGACGAAATACTAAATCATTACATATTCATTAATTTTTGAATAATTTCTATAGTATTTTATCAATAAATACATATATATTTATTCTAACCGTGTCTTATTTTTATTTTGATCACCACTATCTAAATATCTATTTGTAAAATTGCAAGTTGTCTAATTATTAAACCACCATAAAATGAAACATTACTGAAATAAAATTGGAAAGGATTGTTTGGTACTTTGATCTATTAACTTTTCTTAGTACTTTGATTCTAAAATGTATTATCTTTTCTTGGTACTAAAATTTTGTAAAATATTTATAAAAATCTATTATTTATCTTGCAGTTGTGTACTATAAAAATCAAAACGCAATCTAAGAAAACACCGTTTCTATTAAGCATCGATTCCATAAAAGCTTTTTTGTTTTATAAGTATTCATTTCCGGTGAATTATTTGTCACTGTGGTGGCAATATAAAGAAAGCCAGCATCTATTTAGTGTATGACAAATTTGCTAACTTTTAGCGGCAGCACTCAGCAACCCCCTACTACCCAGCGTATCGCCCCTAACAGGGAAAGCGTCTCTAAAAGCCACGCTATTTTCATGTTCCACGCTCTACAAATGGGAAACCCATTTAAATACTCAACTCAATTTCAATTCTACTCAATGCAAAGCTTTATAAAATATTCCTAAATGTGTTTACGCACTGTATCTATATTGCGGGTGCATTATATGCATCAGGAAGTATATACTCGTACATTATTGCTTACAAGGTAAATATAATTAAATATTTTATAGCGCAAAAGAGTTCTTTAATAATCCATTTAGTTACAAGTTATAATGACAATATTAAATAAAATAACACTAAGTAATCGTTTAAGGTTAATTAGTTTCGGAAAATGATAGATATGGTCTTATAATTTTAACATAATCTTAAAATAAGCAGTGTTATAGAGTTAAATTTAAATATTTATTTTTTTTGAAATCTAACATCATATTATTTCAGCTCAAGTATTTTATATGTATGGTATTAATATAATAATAATTAGTTACCAATTATAAAATGATATATTTTGTTGAATTTTCTATAAAAGGAATATCAAAATATCAATCGAGAATTCATTGTGAATAGAAATTATTGAACATGTATATAACTCAGAAAAGCTACGTACAGTGAATGAAGCCTTTATTTTCTCATGTAAATTGTTTTCTGCTCTATTGTATGTCGCAAAATGTTTCAATATATTCCACATTATTGCTGCCGCACGATCAAAAACCATTTTATAATGTTGGAGAAAGAAGGAAGATAAAATAAAGAGATGCAATAAACTAGCGCAAAGCTCTCTACGTGTAGTTTAATATTTCATATTAGAATGCAAAATGAAAAATAAAATATCGATTTAATCTTATTTACGATTGATTTATACGTCTTATTCATAGCATACAGTCCTGTCGCTTAAATATCATTAACTTTCAAATAAAATAGATCTCTTTTTAGAAATAAAAAACTAGTCTATTTAAATTGGGCTTACTGATACTATGTAAAAATATATTTACTTTTGGGTATGCACAGGTGAAGATTTTTGCTCCAAAATTATGGCACGTGGATCTATCCTTGTAAAGACATATCATGACAGATTATTTTTCACGAAAATTTGTAATGAGAACTTTTTTCAATCCAAGAAGCATCCAGCTCTCCAAGTGTAATTTAAAATCATATACTGATATGTAGATCTCATTTAGGAATCATATAAAAACTAATATATTGTTGTAAGTTGGGTGTCATTAAACTATTATATATGGCGATGTATTTACTTCGCAGGGTCTTTTTAATTTTAGATACTTAATATACATAATAAACGTAAACTTAATATACTCTTACATGCATTTATTTACTGGCGTAACAAATATTAACCAATAAATATCTTTTTCATTAATCTTATCGTTTTAACTATGGGCATTTTCTGCGTAATATAATGGAATCTAATAGCGTAATCCGAATTGAGATTTTATTATGACCATCAAGAAATAATCGTAATCCCGAAATCTCTGCACACAATGTTGGCACTTGCCATTGAAGCGGAAAAGCTTTACTATTGCATTATCCAGATTAGATTTTCCTCTTTAACCTCACCCCTGTCTGTTTTGTCAGCCATTGTTTTTATGTTATGTTTTACAGTTTCTAAAAAAATACTCCTTAGAAAGGGAAATAATTTTCAACAATACTATTTACTCTGACATGGACTGTTTTACTGTGTTTCATAAATAAAAAATACATTAAAGCTTAGTAAAATAATATTTATATTAAGAATTGAAATTTTTTTACTAACCAAACATAATGTTTAGAGCTTTTTCAGTTCAGTTTAATACCATAAATATTTTTTTCATTACACATGTACGTTGATTTATACTGTGATAATATTTCTTATATTCCATATTCCACCATCAAAATAAACTTAAATTTATCATATTTTTTAAAATAATATGAAGAAATTTATTTCATCACTTTTAAAAACTATATTGACAATACTCAAATATGCAGTTTTTTATGAGCAATTTAATAGATCTTAATAATTAGGTCTAATTTATTTACCCAATAAATAAATGGGATGCTTGCCTCAAATTTAATTGAGTTCATCAATTAATTCTATTATATTACTTAGACGAGCGGTCATATATTGATAACGATGTTATGTGAAGGGGAACTTTCGATTCAAGTATGAAATTTTCTTAATTCATTCGCTTCAGAATACAATACAAATAACTGAACTTTTTTATTAAGAAAACTCTTTAAATAAAGTTCCTTCGCCCATATAAAGCATCTTGTTTAAGAAAATATACAAGATTTTTTCATTATAAGTTTTGAATTATTATAGCAATACTATTGTTAAATATTATATGTTATAACATAAACTACTGGGAATAAAATATCATTCTTGTATGCATTTTGAAGGTATAATGTTCGTAATATGTGATTTACAAATTTACATACATTCATTGCAAATGATGAAAAAGTAAAAACCCTGTTGCATTGTTGTGGCGCGCCACTGCTTAACAATGGACCGGCTACAGGCTGGTACGGTTGCTCGCCGTATTGTCATTAGTGGAAAAGTTTTTAATTTTCCAAAATATTTCAAAAAGCGGGACATATATTTTTATACGAAAAATTACAATAATTATGTCAATTTAAGCCACATTAATTTTTCAAAGCTTTTAACAAAATTTTCTTACAAAAACAACTATGTAAATTATTCTTTTGTTTATATACTGAATTTTCTCGAAAATTTATCATGATTTTATTTAGCAGTTTTTCTTAAGCCGTACGCTGTAAAATGAGAAGCATGCAGTGCTTTGCATAAAAAAGTATTACTGTTATAAACAAAGAAATGAAAGCATCTTTCTCTTCAGAACCAAAAACGTGTAAGTATTTTTCATTTTGCATCTCCATATAAGAATACATATCACGTAGTATTAAGTATCATATAATAAAAAAAAATTAAGCTGGCTTAGAAAACTAAGATTTCACATGATAGTTTAGCAGCGACAATATAATATGAAAATCAGGAGCAACAAAGAGTTATTTTATTTAAATCAAGTTCAATAACTTTCTTCCAGAAAAAAAAGTCTTTGCTTAGCAGCGAGTAAGCCGTTTTAATATACGTTATCATATAGAGCTTAAAAATGTATACATATACTAAATTCACTGCTTTTATAATATCAATTTCTATTAATAATATTTTTCATATACATATTGATTTTATATATGGAGATAATACGTGTTTCAACATAGTATACGTATTATTTTTTTACACCATGTTCGCTGCCAAGGTTGATCAAATGGATCCACACACTGTGAAGATATCCATTCTAAAAGTGAAGTATATAAATTTCCGTAATGTGAAGACGCCTTGACAGATTATTTTTCAAAATTGTTTGCCAAACAATTGCTCAACGCAATAGTCATCCAGTCATCTATTTTTAGATTTTTAAAAATTCGACAGACGGGGAGTCGAGCTCGCATTCCCCGGATTGCTAGGCGCGTACGCTACCAACTACACTAGCCAGGAAGCCAAGCGGAGCACGGGAGATATATATTACAGTTATACAAAATAAATGGACTTATGAAATATTATACTTTAGTGACAAAAAACAGGTCCATTTTGTTTGTAGTGAAAAGTTGTATTAAACGGCAACAAAGCTTTATTTTATGAACGTTTTGTTCGTTTTGAAATTATTTTATTATTTCGATGATATCGCTAATCGTTATAAATAAATTGTACCTGTATCAATATATAAACGATAATTTCAAAGATAACTTTATGAATTAATATTAATTATCTGTAAATGTATGTAAAATTCTAAATAAATTAACGTGGTGTTTTTAAATGTCGATAATAAAACCTATTCACATGTGGTCCACGAACCCACCGGTCTAGTTTTAATCATGTTAATGGCTCCGCATGAATACAGCAAGCGGGGAAAGTGTTGAGGCTCGAGGGAGGGATGAGAAATGGTGAAGAGTAGTGGAGCGGGGAAGAGGAACTCCTGGCTTCATACTTTTTACCCTTCAACGCTCATCCCTTGGATTGATACACAGTGAAGTGCGTGATTTGATGAAAACAATAGATATGTATTTATCCATTAGTATGTTATTTTATTTTTCACACATAGTGAAGCAAAAACTGTATTGAAATTGTTTATAAACTTCCTCACACTCCTGACTATCTGTGTATTTATACATTTATATATTATTAAATTATATGAGAATCATATACTTTACATGATAAAGTTTTTAAAACTTACATATACATGTAATCTTGACATATTGATAATCGATAAATGTCATAATCAAATTGTACATTAAAAGATTCTGTTTCGTATTTACGTTTATGATTTTTTTTTTTTAATTTTAACGAAAGTTTTTGAACGAATATGAACTTTAAATTAATATTGCAACATCGCGAATCATATCTGAAATGATGAATACATTTTTTTAAATGTAACAAATAACCATTTATGGTTTAAATCTTTAAATGATTAATAATTCGTTCGTATAATGTTATCCGTAATAACAGCAAGAGGAATGCAAATATAATCTGTTAAGTGTTTGTTAAAGTGCTTGGTGAAATTATTTAAAAAAATATTTAAAAAAAACAATTGTTCTGAATGATAAAATTTTTAGCTAAGACTTTGAAAAATATTAATATATATGAATCAAAGATTTGAAGTAAAGCTTTGAATATATATATATCATGACGCGACTTTTGAGACCCTATGTCTATAATTGTTCACTCAATAACAATTATATTGAACAGATGGACTATCTATGATATCTTTTAAATAAAATTTTGCACTATCTAATAGGTAAAACAGATGTCTGTATTTATTACGATCATAATATAATATGGAGAGTTCGACTCAGTCTAGAATATTTACCGCATCATGACAAATGTTCTCACTGCAGTGAAACATAAAATCTCAAATTTGTGTACCGCGAGAGACGAACGAATTTGGTGGGGGGTTAGGGGATTTCCCCAAAAAGACCGCGACATGGGATCGTCAGTCGGATTATGTTTTCGCCGTACAGGCAAAACGGGGATTAACGGGAGGGAAAACAGATTTATGGGATAAGTAACTGAAGACTCGAAGTAAGCGCATGCGACAAATAATTGCATCCACGACAAGCGTAAACCGATTTTTATCCATAAATTGTGTTGACATTGACATTAACAGTGTTACGGACCCTAAAGAGACTTTTATTATGATTATAAATGACTATAACATATAATACCATTTTATTAATGGTATAAAAATATACACTTCACTAGTAAATATATTTTTTTTTAATAAAATACTCATTTTTTTAAATTTTTATTTATAAAAATATATTTGGTTTAAAATGCAATATTTGATTTACATATGTCTATTTTAAGCTCTGTTATTTATGTATATATTAGAGAATCTCCATTATGCAAAGAATTATCTTCATATCGCAGCTCCACGAGGATTGGTTGTAATCAGATCGTTGAACCAATAGTACATTTAGCCGATTTAAAATAATGTATAAAAAAAAATTTGCCGTGGAATTTTAACTTGTAACTGTTGGTACCAACGTGCACACACTAACAGTCTTGACTAATAAGATAGACTAATATTGAAAATGCTATAATACTAGCTATGGAACGGAATTTTAAAAATAATAATTTCGGGCATTCTAAGCTTTTCTGTAGAACAAAACAAAGCTTAATAACGCTTTAACATGCCCATTTAAGTCTATAAAAATATTTCATTGATCGTTAATAACTTTCTTTACACTTTTTAAAGTAAAATTCTTAAATAAAACTATTAAGTGCTAAATAAATAATTTAGTTGCGAAATAATTCATTCATTAATGGGCAACTATTAATCCATGTTTTTAAAACATATTCAAATATAATACACCAGCTTACAGTCAAGATGACAAATTAATGAACGAAGAAAGATAATTTAATAATATTATTTATTTTTTATCATTTACCCTGCAAATTCAGTTAATATCATTGGCTTTATTTAACCTATTGGGGTTTTTTTTTAAATATATATATATGTAGTTATTTGTGATAAAAGTGAATAATTCCAGCAACGATCCCTTTTTGTTTTTCAGTCGACTTCGTATACAAATTTTGAGATTTTATGCGCGGTGAATAAAAGAAATAGTATTTTCAATAACGCCACAATGTTTTCTAATCAAAAATAGTTATATTGCAGTAATATTTTCATTGCTAGGATTTTGAAAAACATCATAAAAATCAGAGGATTAACAAAATAAAAAATGCTGTCTTTATTAACAATCTATACGAATTATATCTAATATAACATTTTATTGAACGAATATATGTGGGTATTAACATGTTCAATATAAGTATATTACATGATTCGATTCTGATTTATTCAAAATGTGATGATACAAAGGGTATAGGATTTTGCTGATAGCCTCATTGTAGCATTTCCGTCCTCGTATAGAGTCCTGATTGAATTTCCGGTTCATGTAATAACTATCCTTGTAAGCCAAAGCTGATAACATTATTGTGCATTGCGATCGGATTCAAATAATTCACTTTGATATTATTATATTGCCAAGATATGTTTCTCAATATAAATTATTCATATGAAACTCGTCGATATATATCTTATTTTATACGATTATACTTCTTGCGTTTTCAATAAATTTACATACTAAAATTTGTTTCACAGTTTCAAAATTCGATATTATTTTTTTATCATAAGTGAATTCAATATTAGTAAATGTAAAGACTTTTAAAGACTAACATAAATCATAAATAAATTACCCACAAGTAAAGTTCAATTCTATTGAATCCCATTTTCCCTTAAATTCGCCAGGGTTTTGATATTTACTACTCACAAAAAGCCACATAAAATTTGCGTTACAATTATATGTTTTCCAGAACATTAACTGTATTATAATGCATTAAGCTTCAAACAACTTGCACCAATAAAATATTTTTTTATTATTCTATTCAAAAATTTAAATATCGCATGAATAAAATTATCCATACAGTGCTTCGAATGGTAATTTCAACTATTTATTTTTAGTGCAAAAATGTTAAATATAAAAGATAACTTGTTAAACATAAAATAGTTTTAGAAAAAATATTTTTTTTATCGAAAAAACTTGTAATTTGTATACTGTATAAAAAAGAGCAATCAATGCATTATTTACTTATCTATAAAGTTACTTTATTGCTTTATCATTCATCGCTATTATCAATAATCGCCGTACGCATCACCCTTTTAACTTTAGATACATTATAAACAACAGCTCTAGACCCTAATCGAAAAACCAGTCCCACGCGTTTATTTTCATATAAAACCAGGACAATAATTATCGCTCAATTTATCATTTGGCGCTTATCGCAACCATTCCTGTCCATTAGGCAAAAGCCCTTTCCACTTCTAGACGTTTCCATTTCCCGCCGTTTGCTATCGACGCGCCATCTAGTTGCCCGTGACGCAATCGAGTGTCATCGGGTAAGGTAGGAAACTACTGCACTTTCGTTTTATTTCGCGGGGGATATTGTAACAATTCACAGGAAATTTCACTATTGTCTTTTGAAGTAGACATAAATCTCAATCAATATTTTTCAAAGTATATTATTATTTTTATAACCAAGCTTTCTAAATTAAGATAAACCAAACATATTTATCAAAAGGAATAAAATTGTAAGCAGTGTAAGTGAAATAGTAAAAGTTGAAGGTACGTTATTTTTACATATGTATAATGATTGATTAGACTATAATGATGATATATTTACAACTGTTGAAAAAACATATTAAATTTTTATTTTATATATTATTCACTTTAAATCAGAGCTATCTCATTATTACGACTATAGTCTTGGTAATTGCATATATTTCGGTTATCTTTTTTATTATTATTTATCTAGATTTGATTTTCAGCCAATCACTCAATACTATGAGCATCCAATTAGGAGTATATTAATTTTTCATACAATTACAGAAATGCGATTGTAATATTTAGTACCTCTAGTATCTTGGTATTAAAAATACACATATACTTGACGTAATTTGGAGAATAAATTATACATATTCGTATATGCTACAAATAATTTTTCATAAAAATTCATCATATTAAAATAACACCATAGAACCTGCTGTCCATATAAATTTATATTTAAAAACTCGAACAATTTTTTCGAATTTAAGCATTGATGTGTTGGTTGAAAAATTGTCACTTGAGAAAACTTATCTTGTCAAATAAATTCTGTGTAAAACATTAAGGTTTTTTTATTTCGATGTAATTTTCATTCAAGTTCTTAATATTACATGATTAGTATTAATAATGTCCATAATAGTATGATAGTCGTGTAGTTATACAGAAAAGTAATAAATTCGCATTTGCAAACAAAGAATAATCAAAATTCTGATACCGTCGGGTGTTCAAACTTTTCAACCCCCACCCAGTTATATTGCTACGGCAGGAGGGGTTCTGTCAATATTTGCTGAAGAAACTCCGATGGGCATTAGACGTTGAGTACACATCGATCCATATCGCGTTTGTGTCAATAGCCCCACGATTTAATAACAGTTGAGTTTTATTTGAAATGCTCGGTAAAGACGGCGGCAGGGGGTAGGCAAAGATCATCCCTTATGAAATAATGTATCTTTTCTCTGGCTGATCTCTATTATATTTTATAGAGATGCGCTAATAATATAAAATTAATATATATATATAATATGTAAATTTGAATAGAATTTGATCAATTGTAAATGTTATGGTAGTCTTATATTTATTATAAATCCGCAATCAAATTTACCATTCATAATACTACACACAATAGGGAACAGGTATGAATAAATGCATCCAATTCATTGTATAAAGCGCATTGATTTTTTCTGAGAATAATTTATAAATATATCTCCACATTATTCATGCGTACGCCGTGAATTTAATTAATATGAAGTTTCATTCAAAGGTGTTAAGAGTAACTTTCAAATTCTCGAAACTTTTATCCAATGTCTCCAGCTTAATCAAAATCTCTATATCTTAACTTCTGGAGAATTTCGCTATATGAAGATCTATTTCGGCATGCTATACGTTGGTTAATGTCATTGTTCATCTTTCATGAATCATCTAGTTGCAATTTTTTTTAACTTCTTAGAAGTTAAATGAAATTACAAGTATTAGTGTTTTATAAAACACGAATGAAATAAGTCGTAATCTAGGTATTAAATTCAGATAAAAACTTAATAGAGGAATTCAAAAACTCTGTAACTTTAAATTCTAAATTATTTAAAACTGGTACACTTCCATATGTAGCGATTCCATGTTAGCGATCCGGGTTTCATAATATGTGGGCAGTGAGCGAACGTATAAAATACTACGGGTCGCTAACAGTAATCTCACATATGGAAGTTTAGCCTCCATCAAGCACCATCAGTAAAAAATATTAATTATCTGTAACTTTATTTAAATTTCTAAGGTAAGAAATCAGTTGACCTCAGAATAAATACTCATCGATTCATTTTTAGTCATAGAAAATATTTTAAAAAAACACTAAAATAGCTGCTAACATTTTTTTTGCTACACAAACGTTGGAATATTTAGATTGTCGTATATTATTGATACATATTTAGTAACGTAAAATAAAAATTGATAGTTCAGAATTTCAATGCAGGAAATGAATAAACCAAAACAAGAATCTCGAAATGAAGCAGTTTTCCGCACAGATATATAAATACGTTCCAACCAGACAATAAGTTTGCACAATAAAAATATTTGTGGGGCTGCAGCCGAAACGTCGCGACGCCGTGGCGCCACCGGCTCGACAGCCTCCCAGGCGTCGGCGGCGCCGGGACGCTCCCGACTGATTTATCTCTAACTGCCGTCGGAACCCCAAAAATAGAGAAGCCCTACTTCCCGAAACGTCACCAATTAGCTTTCTTAGTCATATTCTTTACTCTATCGATTCGGTGGAAATATTTTGCGGTCGATTCTCAATAACATTTGTTTTTACATGACTCATTTTGATTCGCGTGGTTTATTACTAACATATGTAATGTATGAATGGAGAATTTTGGCAGAAATTCACGATTGTTATAATGTGTCATTTTTATTATCTTGACTTCTGAGGGTCATGTTGTTTTAACAATGCGTCATACTTTTATTTTTATATGCATGGCATTGACAGTATCGAGTCAATTTTCAAATGATTCCTTTTATTATCCTTGTTTTTATGAATATAAATATCAATTCCAACAATGACTAACTGAAATTTTTTGAACTAACTCTTACACGATTAAACGACAGAAATCAAACTAATACTTATTATCAAATCAACGAGAGAGGTGAGATGTATACATATATTTTATTAACCATACCCTTTCTACGTAAACCACGGATCTCAACAGTTAGAATATGACCACTCCAGAAATTCCAAGTCCTCACAATACGAAGATTTATACATTAAATTTCAGGAGTAGTCATTTTTACACTCTTAAGATCCTTATCCTCCACTTTTAGAGTGGAAAAACTTTTATAATAATTAAAGTTTCACAATGAATGATATAGGATCCATATATTTATATTTAACGATTGTATGCAAAGTACTATTTAAATATGCAATGTCTTCTGGCTATAAATGTAAAGTTTTAATTACTCCCTTTTTCGTATGCATTTATAATGATGCTTCAATCTCCTTTCATGGGATTGGCGAATACCTGCACAAAGCTTTCATGTTTTAATTAATTTCACCAAAACGTATCGAGTTACAGAGTCATTATGAATAAGTTCTTTGTACTGTCAACGAACCGCAGAACCAATACTGTGTGATTAGCCGTAGAATAATTATTAATAAAATTTAATCTTTTTAAAGTATATGTGTCTATCAAAAATATGAAAAGCTTGCTTCGGATTATTATAAATTTTAATTACAAATTTAACATTTTTAATAAAATTATATATTCAGTCAATTAAATAAATATTAGTAATATTGTGTTTGAAGAAAATACTGTTTACACATTTATCAATCGTTTACTGAAGTTATATATATATATTTATTCCACACTTCTTGTCGATGGACAGAAATAAACCGTTGCATAAAACTGATTTATTTACTGCATTAGTTAAAGACGAATTTTTATAAAAAAATAACATTAAATTGAAATGAATTGATTTATTTTATAAGGAAGAAATTTTAAATTAAACTATTAAGGTAATAAACAAACTAATATTTTCAATTATTTTTCAAATTAAATTATTATCTGTATTTATGCTAAAGTTTTTATCTGCGTAAACTGTTTCCGTGCAAATGCAAAAGTTACATGAACAATATAATAAATTAATTGTCTTGAAATCATATATAATATATATAGAGTTGTAAAAGATTACTTGTGTATGTATCTATGTTTAATCATTCGCTACCTCGAATTTTGTTTTTCATAAGCGACATTTGTTTCAGCGTCAGCATTTACTTCTTCTCCCCTTTGCTAAGTGGTGATGACAATGGTCGGCCAATCACCTAAATGCCTTGTTGGGCGCAATATTCAAATGGCCAAAACAATTATCGAGAGTGCTAAAAGACTGATTCATTATGCATTCCCTTGAACATGCATGGGAATTCGCAAACATTTCCAGTTGGCTCTTTACCCCTTTTCATATATCAATTATCATATCTACGGCCCCACTTGTGAAATTCTCTACTGGACTAGAAACACATGCAATAAAATATGCGGTCAAGAATATAATTCATGAACTTTTTCCCCAACCTATTTTACTTATATTTATTACTATTTAAAAAAAATATTTTTGACTAAATTCTAAATTATTTAAAACTGGTAAACTTCTATATGTGAGATCACTGGTAGCAACCCGGGTTTCGCCTTTCGGCATCTTCAGGCTACATTATATGTGGGCAGT